>NQII01003467.1:53244-80944 GCA_002778355.1 Clitarchus hookeri | reverse complement strand
ATTCAAATACGCCGGGTATTTCACGCACGCCACCATTGTCAGCCAATCACGCCATATGTAGAGGTCGCCAAGCATGCGTGACTGTTGGTGGATGCATTTCCAGCAACTGTTTTAACATTTTCTGTACGGAATCACTCGTTAAGTATGCTGCTAATGAACATTTTATGTTTCCATTAATGTGTTATGTTTTTGTGTTTGTGCCTCAACGCGTCACTTCCGCCCATATATTCATATACAATAATTGTTTGTTTTAGTGAGCTCCACCACCCCTCAATGTTTGTCCCGTGATTTTAGAATCACTCTGTATAATAACGTATTTTCCTCCTTAAAATTTTACGCTCTAGTGGCGAGAGACGTTGTTCTAAACACCTTTATAAAGAAATATTATTTTAAAGATTCTGATTTTTAGTTTTATAACTATTATTTTACATGTAGTTAAAACCTGCACAGTTATATTGCACAACAGATAGTATTCCATGCTGAATAGTTGGCCATCGTGTTTTTCCCAATGTAAACCGCACAAAGTGCAAAAAGCCAATTTATAAAGTAAAATAAAAAATTTTGAGTTGGTGGTAGTGTTGGTGCACAGAGCGGGACGTTCACACGCGAGAGATACGGCACAGAGTTCACTGTGGGTCCAAAAGGGATCGCATAGGGATGTGAAGGGGTGTAATTTCTATCTTTATTGTGTAAAAGGATGCCCTATTGTATTATTAGGTAAATGTAATTTAACTGCTTTGGTTTATTTATGCAATATGTCGATTTAAAACATACCTAAGATTGCTGTGTTTAGAACCTCGACATTTCTTATTTTTCCAAGGGGAGAAACCCCTAGGACCTCAATTGTTTTTTTTTTATGAATCAGAGTTTCTTTAACAAACTGTATACACTTTCATAGTCTGGCCTTGAAAATCTCTCATGTACTGCCCCAATGCTAGCATTATTATTTGTATGTACTGTCTTGTACAACGTGTGGGCAGTCGAGTCTCTTGTGCCTGTGCCTTAAAGGTAAAAACAGGAGTAAAATCCAGATCAACATACGGTGTGCACAGCGCCCAGCACTAGTTAATTAGTCAGTCACAAAGCCACGTCAGGAATTTTATTTGCCACTTCCGATATTAGAGTAATCCATGCTGTGCACACCGGCCAGGTCCCATAAGTCTGAAGCCAGACAATACTGTGGCAAGACCGTGCTTTAATTTACTGCAGTTGAATGCAATCCAATAGAAAGAGATTACGATCTTTCCAATCGTGGTGGGTGGGCGTGGATACCACCTCACCTATCAACAGCATCGTACAGAGTTGGATCTGCACGCGCCACCTTGATGGGACCGAGGACTACCCCACCTCTACGAACTCGCTTCGTAAACGGGTCATTGTACTAGGTGGACCAGACCGTCGTCCCTTCGTTAGCGAGCATAAACCCATAGAAACTGATTCTGACGACATGCCGCTTTGATTCTCCGAAGGTTACTCGAGCGACAGGAGCCCATCGCCATACCTAGCACTGTGTCTCTTGGAGGTTCGGTGGGAGGGAATACCATCTTTCTCCCCGACTACTGAGGCCGCACGTGCCGCCGTTGCAGCCCTCCAGGCAAATACCCGCCTCCAGGCCTCTTTCCAGCGGGAGATTCAACCAATGCCACCCAGAGTCCGACCCGACATCGGCTCGGCCAATGGCCGAGGCTTCAAACCGATCCCCTGGGTTCCCACGACTATACCGTGCTAACAGTCGGCACTCGTGCTTTAGTCCATTCACGGTTATTTCCAACTTTTCCGAAGCCCTGCTAAAGTTCTACTTCCAAGATATTCTTCCGCCTGATGCAATTGCACCAAAGATACAACGTACTGCATTCGTGCGCATTCAGTGTAATAACGTTTCTTATAAGAACTATTTCTTGTTAGGCATTGCCAACACGCATATATTCTCTCTGTTTTTAGTAAATTAATTTATAATTGAAATATTATTATTTATAGTTAGAATATAAGTAAAAGTTAGATTTCATCAAAAATTATGTTGATTTATGTTAACAAAGATATAAAACGCTTGTGGTATATGGCATATTTAGGAAACAAATAAACGCGTCATACATGGAGTGGCTTTACAAATGTTTGATTCAAAAAGTGCGAAGAAACCGCGAATAGACTATGGAAGTCGGTAAGTGTGGGGAACTGGGTGGATGGCAGGTTAACCGCGCCACACCACTACTCGACTACATTCATGAAGATATATTAGAGTAAAAAAAAAGAAGAGTTGGGAAGCTGCACGGTCCCGATAGCCAGCCAATGAAAGGCCACAATAAAGAAATGATGAAATAACAAGAAATGAATCTATTATATCCCTGCACCACCCAAAAAGGGCACAGGTGCAAGGGTGATACGAAAGCGTGTCCNTCCCGCCACACCCTACTTCAACCTCCCTGCCCCGTCTCAGCCGCCCTTGCCATGCCCCTTCACTTCACGAATAGCGGGCTATTGTCTTTAGGTCCTGGAGTGCCTGGCGAACGGCGGGCCGTGTATTTCATTAGCACACGCGGCGGCGAGACTTGGCGCGATCCCCCTCCCCTCTACCACTGTCCTAGATGGGTGAGGCTCGAGATACACCACTTACTCTTGCAAGCGCCGAGCTACGGGAGAAAGCGATTCGTACGTATACGTCGTGCTTTAGGCTTAAACCCACTAGGACTCGGTGGGTACAATTGTCTGCACAATGCGCGGAGAAGTTATTTGTGATTACTGCAGGACTCGCCCAATGACCATCCGTCTAGGTAACTGTTCTTCGCGGTTATGGCTGGTTCGTATCGCTGACGCCGAATAAAATAGGTACAGCTCATTAGTTGTGATAATGTTACTTCTACTCAGGTTGGGNTGGTTCGTATCGCTGACGCCGAATAAAATAGGTACAGCTCATTAGTTGTGATAATGTTACTTCTACTCAGGTTGGGAAGATCAATGCTATAAGTTTGGCAACCAAATATTTTCGCCACTAGGTAAGCGCTAATGTCGCATGTGTATCATATTTTTCTGTTCCCTACTAAAAATACAGGATAATTGCAATTAACATAAATCAAATATAAAATAACTTCGTAACTAAGAAAAAATCTTTCTCTTTTATTATTCATTCAGATTAAAGTTTTTATTAAAAGAAATCTCTNATAACTTCGTAACTAAGAAAAAATCTTTCTCTTTTATTATTCATTCAGATTAAAGTTTTTATTAAAAGAAATCTCTATGGAACACTAGCGCCTACCTAGCAGCGGGAATTTTCCCTATGCCAAACTCTCCCGTACGAAGACTCGTTTTGTTCCTAACCTGAGTAGAATTAACCTTACTTATGATATTGTAACAAGTGCCGTGACGGCTTAAGGAGAACCTTCTCCCGTTATATTGGATTATTAGATTTTCTAGTTTGTTAATATTAAAAAAAATCCTATAATACCCCTGTACCCACGTATCTATTAATTTTACACTGCAGTGAAAGCATGATGACTGAACTACGAACTCATAATTACGTCACAATGTTAATTCTCCCAATATTTGGCAAAATANCTGAACTACGAACTCATAATTACGCCACAATGTTAATTCTCCCAATATTTGGCAAAATAAATATGGTGACGTAAATACGAGTTCTAAGTTCAGCCGTTATGTCTATACGTTATGTCTATACTGATGTGTGAGGTCAGTAGCTAGACGGTTATAAGGGTATTTTTGGAATTATCTTTTGGAAACAAAAACAAGATACAAAAACGAAAAATACAACACGGCGGGGTTAGTTTACCCTTAAAGTATAGCCGGCGTCAAACATTTTTTATCTGCAACACGTGAAACCGTACATTTAACTCGGCCTGAAAAGGTTAATAGTTCNCAGCCGGCGTCAAACATTTTTTATCTGCAACACGTGAAACCGTACATTTAACTCGGCCTGAAAAGGTTAATAGTTCTTTGAAGCCTCGAGGTTAGCGCGGCCAGCAGGCGATTTGGGCTGCTCTTTTCGAATGCCGGTGGGTTTTCCCTTCTAGTTCATTTCTGGGTTCTCCTTTCATGCAATCCACTTCATAAGTGGCCAATCTAGGTGAAGGGCCAAGGAGAACCGCAGCCCTCGTTCAACACCGTTTCGCGTACTAACCCCGGATAATCATAGATTTGTGTGCTGTTTTCAGTTGCTAGCTTACGAGAGGGGAGAGCCTGCAGCTGGGACTATGACACTAGTCATCGTAAGTGTCGGGTGAGTGACGTCCTAGTATCTGATAAATGTGACGAACATGACTCCAGAAAGGCCAGATGAAATAACAATACAGTGCCTCTCCCTACCAAAGGCTACTAACTCTCTGGCTTTACGCGCCATCCCTAGCTTGAACCAAAATATGGGTTTACAGACGGAAAAGTTTCATTTTCGTCCCACTTCTAGAGTTGAAAAAAAANCCCTAGCTTGAACCAAAATATGGGTTTACAGACGGAAAAGTTTCATTTTCGTCCCACTTCTAGAGTTGAAAAAAAAAAGGGCTTAGCTGTCAGGTGGGCCTCATTTCAGTGCTTTCCTCGCTACCAGGAAGAGGTATCATCATATTTGGGTTGGGCCGTGATATAGCGCATAATTCTGACTATCAGGTTGGGAGTCGAACTACTGAGCACTCACGCAGTTTGGGACCCAAAGCCGGCATTTCAAGGTGAAGAATTTCAATAAGTCATGATAACTGACAACCCGTTGTAAGAATTACGAATGTACTTGGAATTTAATTACGATCACGAGGCTATATATTGGTCTCATCAGTGGTATTCTCTGGTTACTGATCAACTGAACATGGACTCGTGATATTGGTTCATCGCACCACACGATGAATGAGATTTCGACGTAAAACGCCGTCCGAATTATAGGCGAGGATAGCATTCCGGCCGGACTACGTGTGTTTATGAGAGAAAATGTTGTCAGTGTGATGTTGAAGGTCGCTGAAGACCACGACCGTGCCAGTCTTGGGATATGTTGTCTGGTCAATTGGTGTGTTGCGCTGCTTGAGCGCTTCTAATCGTGCCGATACTGGAGCCAAAAAATACCTATTTGTATGCTGTCAAACAAATCCGAAGCCTATGTAGCTCCTCTTATAAAGAAAATGCTTTCGGTTACACAAACTTTTCAATGCTACATATATGTATATATATATATAATTTTAATTCTCCTAGAAAACAGCCAATTTAGGAACCTAACACATGTTTTAAGATCAACGATATCAGCTAAAAAATTAAATATTTTATTTAGTAAATGCTTCATGTTCGTTTGGCCACATATGAACAAGTATTTGTCAGCTGAAACAAACCCTTCAACGTGGCGATGCTTTCTACCAGCACTCCCTGCCTATAAGCGCCGACCCGCCAGACTGGGACGCATCTAGTCTTGGGCGTTAAGTCGGCGCTTAGGTCTCTCACAGGAGTAGTGAATAGACGCCACGCTGGCGACGTTCGACACTAAAGACTAGGATTTTTTAATCACTGCTGCGGAAACCGTGCACTTCTCTGAACACCACATTAGAGGTTCTGCTCTCGGGTGCTACAATTATAGTCCATACGCGGTTTCTTCACACTTTTCGAATC
Source organism: Clitarchus hookeri (assembly GCA_002778355.1). Taxonomy (NCBI): domain Eukaryota; kingdom Metazoa; phylum Arthropoda; class Insecta; order Phasmatodea; family Phasmatidae; genus Clitarchus; species Clitarchus hookeri. The sequence goes on along the minus strand of NQII01003467.1, from coordinate 75,355 downwards.
AAACCTTCGGAAAAACAAGCCATGTTTGACATGTTTGGTAGTTCTCAAAATATTTCATCTATCACAAGAGTTTGACAAATAAATGTGTTAACATTATATTACCTTTTATTTTTAAATTAAACTTTTACATATATTTAACTTGCAAATTATAATATTTAATTTCTAACTAGTATGAATAAATACAGAGACAAAAGAGGTGTGATGGTAATGGCTAGTAAAAAATAGCATTAAACTGAGCGCGCACGAATGTGGTGCGCTGACCCTCTGGTGTAATGTTCTAAGTTTTGTTTGCATTAGGCGGAGGAATATCCTGGAAGTAGAACATAAGCAGGACTTCAGAAATGTTGCAAGTAATCGTGAATGGNGACTTCAGAAATGTTGCAAGTAATCGTGAATGGACTATATCAGTTGACAGGTGATCTTACGCTGGACCAGGCCACATAGACCTGTACATGTGAGAAGCTGTCTCCCTCAGATCTCTACGTGCTACTTTTAGCTACCCTCGACAGTCGCAAAAATTGACAAGGATCGACTTCAGTGATTTCGAACAACTTAAGCAAGCGTTTTATTATATAGTTATATTGTTAATGTTGCTCAATCCCCGTAACATTTTCTTCTATGGCAATTTTAACTATTTGTCAATTTACTTCAAAACTACAGAATAATGATTGTATAAATTATTGTTGTCTTCTGATCTCATTTATCATTGTAAAACTAGTGGAATATATTCAAGTTACTTAAATACACTAAGACCTGTGAAAAACTCAACACCAAGAAGTATACATATGATTGAAATGAAGGTTAAACTACTGACTAGACACATCACAATACACAATTGATTAGGATACCAGAACTGTACATGATCTCTGTCCTTGAGAATTCAGTATGGTTGTGAAGCCTCCACGTGCTGCAATCAGAATCCCTAAATATCGTGGCATGGAATCAAAGAAGACCTGGATATGCACCTGGGAAATCTCCCTCCATGCGGCTTGTATGCGAGTCCACAAAACATTAACAGTGGTTTCTGGAGGACAGTGATGAACAAGTCGCCGACCAACCATATCCCAGACATGTTCGATGGGCGACATGTCAGGCGAACGTGCAAGCCACGGAAGCGGTGATACCCATCGTTCATTGAAGAAGGTTTGCACATTTCTCGCCACACGTGGCCAGGCATTGCATTGCTGAAATATGGCATGTCAAGTCGCCTGAAGGAGGTACAGTGCCTCGAGCACTAAAACGTCCCTGATGTAGCGGTTGCTGTTCAGATTTCCCTCAATACGTAAGAGTCGAGATCGTATTTTGTACCCAATAGCGCCCCAAAACATCAAAAACTGAATTTGTCCGCTATGGCGCTCCACAATGCAGGCTGTCAGATTGCTGTCACCATGGCAGCGTCTAACACGTATGCGGCCATCACTGTAGGACAGGTTGAAGCGGGACTCGTCCGAAAACACTACATATTGGCACTCAGCACGCCAGCGACGGCGTTCACGTGCCCATTACAGTCTGAGGCGTTTGTGTTTTCTGTGCAATGGAAGCCGACGCGACGGCATGCGTGCCACCAGTCCAGCTCGCAGCAGGCGGCGTCGAACCGTCGACGCAGACAGGTCCACACCAGTTGCGGTCCGTTACGGCCATGCAGACAATATGGCGGTCATCCCGTGCTGATGGTCACATTGCGTGGTCCAGTACCCGCTCGTCGCTGCGTACGACTCTCTTCTATTCACTGTTGCCACACACGCATCACTGTCGTAGCAGCATTCCCTGTACGAGCCGAAATATCACGGTATGACAAATCCGTTTCTTCTTCTCTTTGAGTTTGTTTTCTAGAGTGTTATAAATTTCCTCTAATTGCTTAGAAATAAATTCTGATAAAAGAGTTTTTTTTTCTCTAACTGTAGAACCTTTAAATTTTTCAAAAGCGATGATACCTTAGCTTGAGAGGAAGATGGATCAATTTTTTTAGCTTTTCTGTAACACCTCTTCCGATATTTTTCACTCATCCTTTTTGTCCCATTTAACGTAACGAAATTTTAGCATACTTTGCACTACGGTTTCTTAATTGCTGTTTTCTACGAGCAGTCATTGTCTCCTTATTATTAACATTATTAATCTTAACTTGATCAATTATTGACGCTGGACTAGGTGGTGTTTCGTCTAATGATATTTTTAAATTTTAGCGTGCTCGTCACTTTCTATCCCTGTAAGTTTTACTGTTCACTCTCTACTGCTTTTTCTTCTGTCTTCTTTATCTTGAACTCATAACAGACACCTGTTTTACGTGTCCCTTTTCTTTCTTCTTCAAATACTTAAACCTTTCATTCTCACGAAGNAACTCATAACAGACACCTGTTTTACGTGTCCCTTTTCTTTCTTCTTCAAATACTTAAACCTTTCATTCTCACGAAGATTTTTTTTTAAAGCTTCAGGGTCTGCTTTTATTCTTTTTCTGCGTTGTCAGTCATATTCTTGTTTTTTAATTTTAGTTTCTGTTTCGTTAAGCTTCTTTTTTTTAACATTATTAAAAAAATAGAGAGAAAGTATGTCATACTAAACCAAGAATACAATTGCTTCAATGAATTNTTTTTTTTAACATTATTAAAAAAATAGAGAGAAAGTATGTCATACTAAACCAAGAATACAATTGCTTCAATGAATTTATTATATTTAAGCTATTATAAGAATGATACATCATTCCCTCATAAATGATTATTCTCTTATTTAAAATTTAAATGAGGGAATGACGGGGTGGGAATGACGAAATTAAACATAACCAACCAAAAGTTTTTTCTTAAATAACCTCACTTTGCTTTGTAATTGAAGGCAAATTTTTTACCTCCAAAACATGTAAGACAACAAAAATATTATATAAAAATAAAATAATAACCTTCTTTAAATATATTGTGAAGGAATGATGGATGAAAATGTTACACTTAAATAATTAAACGAAAATTATTTCGCGTATATAGATCTCTTCGCGTGGGGAAACAATCATGATATTGTTACGTTAACAGTTTTGCCCACTATTAAAAATCAATGAGTGCAGGAACGTATGATGGAATCGAAAAGTACAATTCAACTGTCAATAAAGTGCGAGGGAATGATTTTTTTTTGGGACACGGGTGAAAAGGGAGTTTTAAAATGTTTTTTGTCTCTGTACTTAATAAAAAGCATATTTACCGTAATTTACAGTGTTTGAAAGTAATTTATAACATTTAAATAAACATTTTCATAAAACGAGTTGAATAAATGATTTAATATTGTAATATTGAGTATGGGACATGCTGAGGGAATGATATTTAGGGTATTGCGATGACTGTAATTTTTTATCTTCAAACAAGAACGCTACAATTATGTATGGTACAAGTAGCTATAGCGGTGTAGTTTCCGTAAAAAAANTTTTTTATCTTCAAACAAGAACGCTACAATTATGTATGGTACAAGTAGCTATAGCGGTGTAGTTTCCGTAAAAAAAGGCTAATAACGCACTCTTTATTACGTATGAAACTGAGTTATGGATACCATTTTTGTAATTTCGTGTGAANAAAAAAAGGCTAATAACGCACTCTTTATTACGTATGAAACTGAGTTATGGATACCATTTTTGTAATTTCGTGTGAACAGTCAACTATGTATACGCCATCTCACAGCAATCGTAATCACTTATTGCTAGTACACTTTTCTACACATCCTCCGAGTATGGATTCATTCGGGCCATTCCTTCTGGGTATTGAAATTTTCATAAATAATAGTGTATTATTGTAGCGAACAAAAGCTCAGATCAGTTGGAAAACTAAGTGTAAACAAAAGGCCTCGCCATTGTTATAACATGTTGTTTTGACAGTTCTTTGGATGATTCGCAAGTTTACAGTCTGACAGGTCTGTTTGCAAGAAACTAATTAAATGTTGCAACACAAAGATGGTTACTGTGCAGGTGGAATGGGTACTATATCTCATATCCCAATTCACTCTTCATTTATAAAGACGTATGTAATTATTAACCACGGTATAAAGTGTGATCTAAACACGTTTATAACTTCATAAGGACAATAACATAGTGTGATGAATTTCACAAACTTTAATTATTGATCCTGCTTAGTTCCTAAAATTTTTTTCTGCGACTGTAAGGAAATTATTATTTTTTAAATGTAAGAGACAGGTTTCATTTCTATTCAAAAGACTTTCGTTTGAAAGGTTTTTGCAAAACATGTTAGTTTGAGGTTACAGGCGTGGACACGATATAATATTAGTAACACATTAGAACATTTTTTACCTTTTTATGGAGTCGAATTTGGATAGCTATTGAAATAAGTTTTTAGTATTAATAGAGACAATTTTTTTAAAGTTAAGAACATGACGATAAATTATCGGATTACTGAGATATTGAGATGTGTGAAAACACATTTTACCCCTTATCGCTCTCTGAGGTGGAGAATTTCAAAACATTCTGAAATAAGTTTTTAGGCATTTATATAGTTTTTTTTTGGGTAAAGAGAATAACGATGTCTTATCGAGTTTATGCGCTATTATGGAGTCCCCGAAAACAAATCTAGCCAATGTTCACCCTATTGTGGAGGTAAAATTTAAAAACAACAAAAAAATGAAATTACATTTTTAGGTATTTGTATAAGTTACCTTTTGAAACTAAGAGCTCGACGATATCTCACCAGGTTAACAAGCTATTGAGGAATCCTCGAAAACAGATTTTACCCCTTTTCGATCTACAAGGGGTTGAATNTTTTTTTTTTTTTTTTTTTTTTGCACCTGCACCTTAAAGGGAAGCCATCCCTAAATGTTCGTGATATTGCATCCAGCGACTTGGGCTGTGCGTTGATGAATGAGTCAGTCAGTCGGGAGCTATATTTTATCAAAGAGATTTGATATGACTCTAAACTGAAATAATCATCTCCAGATGGTATTTGGGATTACTTTTGCAATCTTTAGCTCGACGTTGCGTAATTTACCCATCTAGAAACACTGTTGTCAAGAGGAGTAAACAATGTTATCCACCAAAGGCTTTTCCCACTAAGCTATAATTAAAATTGCGCGCATTTCCATACACACAGGATATATGATTCTGCTAAATACTCTATGCCTATATCAATTAGTTGTTAAAGTCAATACCTATTCGTTATCAAAATCAGTGATACCCCCCACCCCAATGCCACGTATAAACCCCTGATTAATGTACTCTTAAGGAATAAGCTAACTTGTTTCCTCCCTCCTATAGTTGGACTAAAAATTCCAAGAAAAAACCATAATCTCGAAGGATCCACAACCTTGCCGCACATGTAATGAAACTTGTATTTGGTGCAGGGGAATCTTAATGAGAAAGAGACCCTCTTCTAGAGGTGTGTTGGTGTCATTCAGCTTTGTATTTGCAACGTTGGCTCTACGTCTGTGTACAGTTCGCATCAAACCCAAGCAGCCATTTTTGGGGTGACTGCTAGTTCAGCACTCGAGTAAATACGGGGGTGGAGTGTGCATTCAGCTGCGCATAAACCAATGTAACCAACTTCCGAGTCATAGCACTGAATTGCTTTACTGCCTCCAGAACTTTCAAAAACATGTGGTCTGGACTAATGTCGGCCCATTGTTTACATCAATACGCGTTTAAAATTTTACTGTGCCCATTGCGATAAGGTTTTTCTGCAAATAGGAATATTTAAGTTACGCTAAATATTTTGTTGTGTAAAAGCACTAGCCTGTTGAAAAACAAAACGTCACTGTATGATAACGTAATTTTGAAAGTTTTTACCGATGATGTGAGAGTGAAAGTTCTAAACACCCGAAGAAGACGGAAATCGGTCTACCACACATTTTGTTACACCCGCTTCTCCTCCGAGGTTGACCGAAATAGTTCAGCAGCCTGCCATAGCTTTGCAGCAACTTAACTTGGCGCCACCGTGCACGGCTACAGCTTCTGAATCGCCAGACCGTTTGTTACGTCACTTTGATAATACATCATCCCTCCTGGGCATCACAAAAAAATTGCCATGCGTGTACCTCAAAAAGATTCAAGCATTGTTTTTCTATGAGACGAGCGAGTCTTTATCTCAACAGCGACTGCATGAGGATTGTTCCTAGGGATTATCCAAGTTTCTTTTCCGAGTAGCGCCTGTGCTGTGAAGAGGGTGTTGGCGAGTAAGCTATTTCGCAATAAAATGCTGCCTTTTTGACACCGGGGCATTCCTATGACACAAAACTATGAAGAGTGTGTGTGAACTGGGGTTTTCACATGGGGCATGCAACAAATGTCATGGTTTTGGAGAAATGTAACGAATTTTTGACGTGAAATTACAAAATGCACCTATTGCCAATAAACCTTAAAAATATACGTGAAGTGGAGAGTTGGCCGGCTCTTAACGCCGAAGTCATGAGGGTGAAGCGAGGTGAGTGTAGAGCAGTGCCGGAATGCAAGGGTGGGGAAACGGAATATATCCGGGGAAAATCTGCCGACCAAAGGCATCATCTGGCACGATTTTCACGAGCGAAAATCCAGGAGTGACCCCGCTGGAAATCGAACCCGGTTTGCCTAGGTGGGAGGCGGGTCGTCTAACCAATACACCACCACGGCCCCTTTTCAAAAAGTACAATTAAATACTTTACGTGGGATTTAGGCCAAACTAACAGTTTATGAAAGTTTTTGAGAGGAAAATCAATAATAAACTCAACTAGCGCTCGCTTACTTTCAAGATGCATATTATTTGCCGATAACTACCAAAATAAAGATTAAGAAAAAAAGGTGATAGTGATAACGCTCTTACATATATATTTTAGTGAGAATAGGTCTTGCTCTTAGACGATTTTCCTTGAGCGTAATGAATTGCGCCACAGTAAAATGTAAAAATAATTAGTATAGGCTGTTCACGGTATAGTTAGAGCTTTTGAAATCAATCTATCAAAAAAATCAGTGCCCGTAACAGTGCACTTTGACGCGGAGAATACCAGTTAAGTTGGCAGCGAAAATACTAAAAATGGTACTTTGTTTTATACACATTAGAACATGAATTTTCACATTGTTAACACATTTACATTTGTAAGAATTACACGTGTTAACTTGGACGACGTGCTAATAAAGTGATAAGTCACACGGCAGCGTAAGTTTTACATGTGGCAGAAGAAAACAATAATAAGAAGAAAAGTATATTCGAAGCAGGGCTATCAAATGTGCTCACTTAAACGTAAACGTACTATTATTACTTCGAAATAAATTCATCACTCTGGCACTTTTCTTGGTTTAACTAAACTGATAAAAAAAACACTACCCTTCATACTACATTACTTACGTTACAAATACGTTAAAGCATGGGCTTAGAATTACAACCTATACTATATTTTATCCAATTTTACACCCCATTGGCGGATATAGAAATTCGTTAAGTACGGGGCAATTAGAAGCGTGGGACACTATGTATTACGTTCAAACGGTGCTTACCATTTTAATGCGACATATATTGTCCGTACTTAGAGCGATAGGCTATCTAAATACTTTTTTTACTTTCGTATTACTAGTAACTATGTTATAGGTGCACATTACAATACTGCTATATAAACAATAATTGGTTATATGAAAATCTGATTAATTTTATATAGTGTGAAATGAAGCTACACGGTTTGGGTGGGAGATTCTGGAACAGTTTCGCAATGTTCCGTGTGAGTGACTCGACTTCCATTACTATATACACTGGAGAGACAAAAAAACCTGGTATAGGCATTCGTATGCAAATAACAGAGGTATGAAACCAATCAGAGTAACGCAATGCGGTCGGCAGCGCCTATATAAGTCATCAAGCGTCTGGCAAAGTTGCTAGATTGGTTACTGCTGCTACAATGGAAGGTTATCAAGATTTAAGTGAGTTTAAACGTGGTGTTATAGTCGGCACACGAGATATGGGACATAGCAACTCCGAGGTAGCGATACAATTTGGATTTTCGCATACGACCATTTCACGAGTGTACCGTGAATATCGGTAATCCGGTAAAACATCAAATCTTCGACATCGCTGTGGCCGGAAAAAAATCGTGAACGAACGGGACAGGCGTGCAACCCTTTCTCAAATTGCCGCAGATTTCAATGCTGGGGCATCAACCAGTGCCAGCGTGCGAACTATTCAACGGGCCATCATTGATATGGGCTTTCGGAGCCGAAAGTCCACTCGTGTACCGTTGTTGACTGCACTACACAAAGTTTTACCCCTCGCCTGGTCCCGCCAACACCGCCATTGGACTGTTGTTGACTGGAAACACGTTGCCTGGTCTGACGAGTCTCGTTTCCAATTGTATCGGGTGGATGGACGTGTACGGGTATGGAGACATCCTCATGAATCCATGGCCCCTACATGTCAACAGGGGACTGTTCATTCTCATGGATGCTCTGTCATGGTATGGGGCGTGTGCAGTTGGCGTGAAATGGGACCCCTGATACGTCAAGATACGACTCTGACAAGTGACAGATACGTAAGCATCCTGTCCGATCACCTGCACCCATTAATGTCCATTGTGCANGACTCTGACAAGTGACAGATACGTAAGCATCCTGTCCGATCACCTGCACCCATTAATGTCCATTGTGCATTCCGACGGACGTGGGCAATCCCAGCAGGACAATGCGATACCCCACACGTCGAGAGTTGCTACCGAGTGGCTCCAGGAACACTCTTCTGACTTTAGACACTTCCATTGGCCACCTAATTCACCAGACATGAACATTATTGAGCATATCTGGGATGCCTTGCCACGTGCTGTTCAGAAGAGATCTCCACCGCCTCGCACTCTTATGGATTTGTGGACTGCTCTGCAGGATTCATGGTGTGAATTGCCTCCTGCATACCTTACAGACATTAGTCGAGTCCATGCCACGTCATCTTGCTGCACTTCTGCGTGCTCGCGGAGGCGCTAGACGATATTAGGCAGGTGTACCAGTTTTTTTGGCTCTTCATTGTGTATGTGTGTGTGTATATATATAAATATATATATACACACACACAATATATAAATATATATATATACACACACACACAAGGTGTTTTTAAGCAGATGTCGAAATTCAGTCCACAACATCTATGGGCTAATATGAACAATAAATCATAGTAGCGGAAAGTTCAGAAAATTTATATAGTATTTTTAAAACTGAAATGGAATTTAGCAAAACAGCGCCGGGAGTCCGCAACTTCAGTTACCTGTGCGTACGAGTTGCATATCACGGAGGCGAACGGAACAGGCGCGCCATGCGGATGGCGCCTGCACATAGGACACCGTAAACACGAGGTACGTATACGCCGCTAGTGGTTGCTTGTTAGTACACGTGTGTCAAACTACATGAACAATGGGAGATTAGCAGTTGAGTAGTCATACCCGAAGGGATTGCATTTTATTCCCAACAACGCACGTACAAACAGTAATGGTGATGTAAGGTCTTCATGTATTTTTAAGGTGGCCTATGTACGCGCCTTCGTGATATGCAACTTGTTGTGTACACAGGTATGTGAAGTCGCTGTATCCTGGCGCTCCTTTACTAACTTCAATTTCAATTTTAAAAATACTGGAAGAATGATCCTAATATTTGGCTATTTGCATTAATTGTTTATATATATTAGACCATAGAAGCCGTGGTTTGAAATTCGACATGTAGTTTTAAAACACCTTATATATACAAGATAATTTTTTTTTTATTCTAACAAACTATAAAATATAGAAACACACATTATACATGACTGCAAAGAGGAAAGTTCAAAGTTTTTAACAGTCCGTCTATTAGTTACATTCAATGTATACAATGGTGTTGTTTTCCGTTTACAAGAAAATGGCGACGCCACAGGAGAAGTCGTTTTGAGTGCTTCAGTTTGCGAAGAGTGGATCCTATATTCAAGTGCAACGTGAATTCCACCGACAGTTCAACCTCGCCATAAACATATTTCCGAGTGGCATAAAAAGATCGTAGTAGACGGTTGCCTGTGCAAAGGGAAGGGAAAAGTACAGGTCGTCCTCACACGCGAGATAATAATGTTGACCGCAACAGATCTGCGTTCAAACGGTTTAAAAAATCTCTGAAACAGTTTTTTTTTTTTTGCCGTTTTGAAATACTCTGAAATGGTGTATCTAACGTGCGCGTCGTTTTGAAAGTACTCAACGTCCCTCGTCTGAAGTGTGTGTTATTTTCGTACATCTACACATTGGACGCACGTTTAATAGGGAAAATGCGTATTTCAAACAAGGTCGACTCACAACCATCCATCGCACCCGTCAGTCATTCGTCCGGCGATCACGTGATCTTCAACCAATCGCGGGGCAACTTTTCTTTCTATCCATCCATCCGTCAAATATTTACCAAGCTGTAACTTCCGATGGGCGGACGGATGAGCCACCGGCTTATGACGACATTCCTCAGACGTGAATACGCTTTTTGAAATAAAATGCCAGGCGGTGGATCTGTGTTTATTTATATTCATGGTAATTTCAGGAATTTTAAATGTAAAAAAAATCAGTATTAATTCTTAACGGGTGAAAAAATTCTTTCCCGAAATATTTCTCTCTTGAAAATGTATTTCCAACCAAGATATATCTCCAACTAAAGACAGATCACGATGTTAAGCTGTCACACTGAAATTTTGCCGTTCAGAAGGATTCACAAACGCCAAATGGTTTCGAATCGCTTTCAACTGACGGACGAAAACACAGACAGATGAGTGCCGGACAGACAGACGACAGACGACTGCATGTATGGTTATGAGTACAGCCTTAAGGTAACTCTTTGGTTGAAGGAATTTTGCACGTCTGAGGCCTGAAAGTGAGGGAGCGCTAGGGGCGACCGAGACATGCACATCAACTCTTTCATCGCCTCTACGCACAAAGCACTTAACTGGCGTGCAGTATTGCCGTCGATAACGCGCCTCTATGAGACTTTCAGCGGAGTCCTTGCAATTCTATGACGTAATAATATAAATGAAGGTTTTATGCACGGCTCTTTTACTTTTTAAATGTTTTTTACTGTAATGTTCCTACCTAAAAGTGACCGTGAAAACTACCGTTTAAGCCATTTTCACTATAACAAAAACAACTTTAGAGAGAAATGGAGGAAATGAAAAACGTATACAGACGCGTAACGTTTCTTAGATGCTATTCGTAAGCAGACTACACTCAGACACTTTGCCCACCGTTTTGTGGCCTACCCAGGCGGCCACCTTAATCGCCACAATGTAAGAGCGAAAACCTTTGCGTGAAAGAGACTCACAGAATGTTAATGTTCTTTTGCCATTTTTGTAAGCAAAGTTAATAATTATTCTACTCTGGTTGGGAAGCTCATTGCTTTTAGTTTAGAAACTAAAATTTTTTGCCACTAAGTAAGCGCTAGTGTTGCATGTGTACCGGATTTTCTCTATTTTCTAATATTAAAAATCATAATAATTGCAATAATCGTAATCAAATATAAAATAACTACTTAACTAAGTAAAATCTTTATCTTTTATTATTCACGTAGCTTAAAATTTTAATTAAAATTGACCTCTTTGGAACACTGCGCACCTAGCGGTGGAAATTTTGCCTATGCCATACTCTCCCATAAGAGAACTCGTTTTGCTCCTAACCTGAGTAGAAATAACCTTAGCAAAGTTTATGGACTTTTTTTTTTTATTTCAAAGTTTGCGTGCACTGTATTCGTGTTGCACGATCAGTATGTGAGTTACGTCCCGGGGAGCAGGTCTGGCGGAGGGAGCCTGGCCGAATGCGGAGGAGAAAGCCCACGGACAAGTTACACGAGGGGGGAGAAGGGAAGTAAGCTGAGGAATGCCACGACGAAGGACGTGGTAGGGCTTCCGGAGGCCGTACGCCTGCTCGCCCCCAACACGCAATGCTTTGCCACGGAGGGGTTGCCCCAGCTCTGCGCTCTGCCACAAAGTACTCAACATTACAGAGGCGACACCATGGACTAAATATGAGGTGTACCGACCTCGCTGGCTGCGCACAACCAATCTCCGTGTCCCAACATTGAACTGCTTTTCTTCCAATATGGCCAGTAAAAATTGTGTGGATTTTATTTGAGGTTAGAACACTGTTTAGTAAACAAGTACTTTGAGATTTTTTATACTTCTTCTAGCCAATTTGTAATACAGTTTGGTTAAATTAAAAATTGATAATAGTATTTTATTAATGTAACAGTGCTTGTAATTTAAAAATGAAGATATAAACAAACACGTTCACCACTGTTGACCATGTGGCTTTTGACAGTTGTGTTGCTTTGGGGCAGGCCAATGTTGGGTACATGCGCAGAAGACGAATAAGCGGTCCATCTCAGCTTTAGTCTATGGCCGAGACAGCAGCTCGTAACCCGCACACGCCAGCAAAATGGCGGCACTGGCCAGGAAAACGTTAAAACGCCGTTCGCTACTCAGCGCCTGGCCACCTACCCGCCAACAGGCTGCCCAGCCAACAGGAAACCTTCCGCTGCGTGCGGTAGCCAATCAGACACGAGGCTCTTTTGTTGTGTGTTTCCCATCAGTTTAGAGGTTATGGTTTATTTACTTGTATTATTACTATGGTTTTTTTGTTACAGTAACTAATCAAGTTGTTAATTTCCTGTCATCGGCTTTGCCAGTTTACTTCACGTACAATAGAAGAACCAGTTACTCTGGCTGAACTTGTCTGTAATCTTTCCTGTAAATAAATAACATTATAAATCAAATCGAAATCAGACACGAGGCCCGTTCCCAGAGACTCGCGCAGCCAATCAAATAATGGGTACGCCCACAACAAAGGAACAGCCAATGCCGTTTCATCTCTGTGTACTTGCCTACATTGTGGCTCTGCCTCCTGACGCCGCGAGCGACCATAGTCGCATTTTCGTGGTCGAATCGGTAGCATATTCTGCCAACTCGGTGATTTTGGCGCCCGTGGTTACTTTGATGTTTGTAAACGCTCTGCAAACAGTTTGCCAGTGTTTGCCGTATTTGACTTACGTTGTCAGGATGCATGCAATACGGTTTGGTAACCGTTAGTTGTTTTTTTTATCATTTGGTGGTGTGCTCGTGTTTTATTTTCGCACTGCTTAATGTTTTGGCGCTTTTTACAACTTTCTGGTTTAACGGATTATATTATTTATTAATAGTGGTTTTTAAGCGAAGTAACCAGATAGACGTGTGGTAGAAAACTGCTGTTTCTTTCCAGCATCGGTATGTCTGTCTCAGCACACAAATATTTCTTCGTGTCTATAAATTCCCTTTCAGTTTCTGACAAAGCTGCAGCTCACACAGCTTCGAAGTTACCGCATGAAGTCGTACATCTTCGCGCTAGCTTGTGACCAGCTTATCACCAGTTTAATCGCGATTTGTCTTATGCCTGCAACTTTCAGGGAACTCTTTCAATAACTATTGCAATGAGAACACGTGACTAAGTGGCCTATTTTTTCGGAGATGCACCACTCACAACTTTGTAGTCAGTCACGGAAAGCCTATCAAATTTTGAAAATATAAACACGGAGACAAAATTATAATAAAACTAGCCAAAGTTAACTGTTGTCAGCAAGTATTTCATTTAATACGTCGACTATTGTAAATCAATATTTAAGTTATTCATCACGAGAGAATCGAGACAGAATCACCAAAACGAGTACACAAACGAACGAAGAGGGACAGATGTAAAAAAGTAACTATGAAAGAGCTAACAAAGACAAAATAGAAGAACACAGTGGCGGATATACGTGCACAGAAACCGGACGAATAAAAACAGGCTACACAAAAAGATTCTTCCTACGATTAAGGTTGCAACGTTTCGAGTCTGTTCACGTCTTCCAGGCACCACTTGGTGTCGTACGACGTTGGTTTTAATCTTTATTATAGTTTCTTTTCACATTAATGTCCACGTGCTTCGCAGCAAAAAATATTTTGGCACACAGTTTTAAAAAAAAATGTAGCTCTACAAGTGGGCCTAACAGCGAGGCGTGGGTGTGTCACAAGGTAAAAATATACCTGATGATTTTAAACAGCTGTTCAAGAAACTAAAAAAGAAATCTCCCGCTGCATTATCTCAGACACCGAAACAGATATTCTCTGGTTGCACCAGGGGGCAGAAACTTAAATTCTGATGGCATCACGTGTTTAAGGGATTGGCCCCTGACGATTCGATATACCTATTTTATTGACACAAGTTCTTGTTTAAAAGGCGAACTGAAATACTTAACAAGGCAGAACGTAAGAAGTAGCGTAAGATACTGTTTTTTTTTTTTTGCGAAGAGATTTCGAGGCAGGCTATTTTATAATACTGTAGATTGGTTGAATTATTATGGCATGCATCATCTGTATGCGAGCAAGGCATGGAGGGTCAAATATCTAATTTCCCGAATTCTAAGTGGCTCGGTCGGTAGGCATACCTGATTTTCACGAAGAGAGTTCTGCGTCTCTTAGATTTCAACCTCCTATATGCTAACATGCAATTTTATTTCGATTCCTGGCAGCGTTTCTCCGTGAGAAGACATTGTGGTATTTTACTTGGTCAATAAGAATTATGTTACTCCGGCAACAAACATCTATGATTTGCGGGCAGAATCCTAAGAAGCGTAGAAGTTAATACCATCTAGTCGCAGAAGTTGATTTGAGCAGAACCTAAGACAGGGTAACTTTACACGGGAATAGCATATACCTACTTAGCATTCATCCAGCAGTCATTTGTAGATAAACGGTTGAAATATGCATACGAATTTGATAGCCATCGAAGCACGCCGTGTGCTCAAAAGGTTTCGCGAAAAAAAAAATTACTGGCTCTTGTAATAGCTTCCGAAGTAGTTAAAACTTCACTCCCTCTTTTATTTTGTAACTGAGACCTGCCTACAATAGATGAGCGGTTATTTTGTGTGGATAGCTATTAGGCGATAACAGCAACAGTCTTTGGTCTAGCCTATCCATAAGGCACGATTAACGAAGGCAAAAAAATCCATTAATTGATATGACGGGTGTAAGTCTTCCATAAAGCGCATAGCTGGGATCATACGCCGCTTTCCACAGGCAAATTGGGCACCTTTGAAAGCCCCGCTTAAGATTTACTTCAATGAAGGTCGTGTATTCTTCCACCATAAGTAAAATTTATTATTGACATGGGCCTGGCCACTTTATTCATTCATCAGTCAAGTGAAACGGTGAAACTGTCATAAAAGTAAATACTAAACAAGTTCTCTTATTATTACACTTACAAGCATTAAAAACAGACAACGAAAGAAGTCATTTCAGTGTTCTCAAATGATTACCCTAATACATTTAATTAAACTTTAAGACATTGGACTATATTCCCTCCTACGTTACCAACTTTACTGTGTGCTTGCTAGTCAGTGTTGTCCGTTAAAACATACGCAGATAGAGGCACCGACAATACTAAAGGATCATTTCAAATCAAAAGTGCTTAAGCGTTAAGAGCATATAAAAGATTTAATGCTGCATATAAACGTCAGTATTCAGTGGATATGAAATAAAAAAACCTTTAACAACCCCATGTTACTATGGCCTACAAAGTGTATGTATTAAAACTTAAGAATTTTAACAATGAACTTGCAATCAAGGGTATTCGCATTTTATCCAGTGTAAAATCAAGCTCAAAGAGAGTGGCTTAACCACTCTCCCGGATCCGCCATTGACGTTGGGGCTACGTGAAGTTACCAATAAGGATGGATTTACAACCTCCTAGCAGCGTACGTGTGTACGTATGCATAACATTTGCACACTTCATATACATACATCCATTATCAAATTCACACTTAACGTACGTACGTATGTACATAGGTAGAATAGAGAGGCAGAGTAGCGCAAATCTCAAGTTCTACGTACGTATGATCGCACGGCCTAACTCTCAACTAATCGAAAGTCTGATTTAATATTTTACTTACTCCTTTTACTAAATACTAAAACTATACACGAAACTCTGCTTACTGGAAAACTCAGAAATACTAATAATTAAAAAGAAAACTATTAAAAAACAAATGGTTATATTTGCCTCTATACAGAGCTTAAGAGTATCGTTTCTCACACGTAGGTTTTGTTTTAAGTTTATATCTTCAAAATTGGCTAAAAAAAACCCAATTCCCCACTCTAAATCTGAAACAGTGAGGATTGAGCCAAAATCAGTGAAAATAGTGAAAAATCGAGCAATTGATAATCATTTCCTGGTAACTTATTAATATGATGATGGCTGAATCTCACTGATTTATTTGTGATTCCCACTGAACGTCGAGAATTCCACTGCCATAAGTCACTTGTTCTCAGTTCATTTCATCGATTCGCCGGTCGGCAGTAGCTTATCAACTGACTTTCAGTGAATGTTATATTTCGCTTATTGATATCACCGATTCGAGCTTAGGGTGCATTAACACGTGTTTGTTTCCGTACGCCAAATTCTCACCTCTCGCAAACCAGGCGACCGCCGCCTAAACGCCAGCCAGCGAGGCCGAGGCGCTGCGGAGCTGGGGACTCGCAACGTTTTCCACGCGGTAAATAACTAATTCCTGGCCGCACGCATGCTGAGCGCAGGAATGTTTTGACGAGTTATTACGGGCGCGCCGCATTATCCGCCGTGTTGCACCTCGTTACGGCCGCGGTAATTAAAACTGGGCAGCTGGTAATGACACGCAGCGCGAACCCCTCCCCGGGTCAACAACCCTCGCGCACCTCCCCCTGCGAGGCCGGCAACTTTTGTTTCCCCTCGCTAATCACATTATGTCGCTGATTAACGCGTCGATATTGTATTGCTTATTAATTATCATCCGAGAGCAATCCGGCTCGGCAAGCGTGTGGAACCTGCGCTATACAGCGTGTGCCACGCCAGGACTTTGGCGTCCCTTCTGGGTTGTCTCTCTTCTCGCGGGTTTGAGTCCAGCTTCTCGCTGTCGCAGTATATACAGTACCACGTATACGTGATTATAGTGGGAAGTAGTGTAATCCGCGTGAAGATACGTTTTTTAATTCGACGATAATTCACGTAGAAAACACTTGAAAGGAAAAAAAACATTTACGAAAGAATCGGGTTTAGTTTTTGTAGGGATACTCGAAGGGGATGAACGTGCATCTGAGTGCTTAGTCTTGTAAACCTCGTTGACAGGAAAGTGAACATTTCTTAAGTCAGCGTCTGATAACAGTCCTGCCCCTAATCTGCATATGTTTTAGCGGAATCATAAATTCTCTTTAAAAGTGCGATGTCTGCAAACATTTCAGACACGATATAATTTGTCGTTTCTGGCATTGCAATAGGAACTTTTTCGATTCTTGCTGAACATTAAGCCGACACAGCAGATGTTTTTTAATGTAACCATTGAGCTTCATACTTTGTGTTCAGCTATACAAATAAGAATCATTCGTATGTTTGAACATGGCTTATGAATTTGTTCAGTAACCGACAGTGATAATACTGGGCACTGAGTCTTTCAAAGTACAAATATAGGTCCGAAATAACATAAATGTACGTTATGTTCTACACACCGGATATTAAAGAGGTGGTATTATAATTTAGATTATTCTACTTTAGTTTAGATAGAAGCAAATTATCACTGACTGGTCAACGCACTGAATTCACGACAAATCAAATCACTGGGCTGTTTAGTAGGACATACTTCCGAAAGTAGCATAAAACAAAATTNCAGTAACCGACAGTGATAATACTGGGCACTGAGTCTTTCAAAGTACAAATATAGGTCCGAAATAACATAAATGTACTTTATGTTCTACACACCGGATATTAAAGAGGTGGTATTATAATTTAGATTATTCTACTTTAGTTTAGATAGAAGCAAATTATCACTGACTGGTCGACACACTGAATTCACGACAAATCAAATCACTGGGCTGTTTAGTAGGACATACTTCCGAAAGTAGCATAAAACAAAATTCAAGACAACTCAAATAGGATATTTTCATAAATCAAACCTAATATTTTACTACTGACACTTTTGTGTGCTATGTTGCAAAACACCAAATACTTTTCATGCACGCCGGATCTTTTAAGATAGCACAGAAGAAGATCAGCATACACAATGCTTGTAGACGTATGCAAACAGGAACAGGTTTTTTTTTCTGTGTTTCTGCAAAAAAAATCGCATTAATTCACAAAATTGTGTTTTTTTTTTGTGTTGCGTGATTCAGGTAGTTGGAAAAAGATTTACTTCTGAGATAATAAATTGAATTTTAGTCCCATTATGAAATACGACCTATAAATTCCATATAATAAAAAAATTATTGATTAAAATTTTAGCAAAGAGGATCTATATAGTTTGATTTCTCTCCCTTAAAATAATTAATGGGTGAGAAAGTGAGTGATGAGATTTCGGCGGCTCGTATAAGCGAGGTCTTGAGAGCCGATGAGGGTGATTGAATTGAGTATGGAGCGGCACCGGAATGAAAGGGAGGGGGAAACGGGAGATCCCCGAGAAAACGCGTCGATCAGCGGCATCGTCCAGCACGATTCCCACATGCGGAAATCCGGGAGTGATCCGGCTGGAGATTGAGCCCGGTTCGCCTTGGTGGGAGGCGAGCAGGCTAACCGCTCAGCGACCTCGGTTCCTAAAAAAATTAATACTACCAAAATTTAATTAAGGTTAAAAATCAATATATTACTATATAATACACTCACGGACAAAAGAAGTTGAGCATCTATAAACAGTCGCGGAAATGGAACTGCACACTTTGAAAGGTCATGTGACTTTATAGCAATAATTACAATATCAGACTACACAGACAACAGAGTTGGCAGTATATACTAGAATATAGCAACCCCTTGGGCCTAGATACATGTGTCAATGCGGTTAGGAATGGATTCGTACAACCATTGTATCATAGAAGATGCAAGTACACATAAGTAAAATGGCGCAACGGTTCCTTAAATGTTAGCGTGTTCATTCGCTGATTGGCTGCACGAGGCACTGGCCTTGTGTCTTATTGGTTTCTGCGTACTGCGACAGATTCTCCCTATTGGCTGGGCTGCTGGTTGGCAGGTTGGGGAACGGCGTTTCAATGTGTTACCGGCCAGTGACGCCATTTTGCTTGCGTGTCCGGCTGTAGTTCGCGGAGCACGGGTCCGTTTCACCTCTGAATTCTTAAGTATTCGGTGGTTGTATCCTCCTGACGCAAGTCGGCTCACAACTGCTGTAACTAGCCCTCGACATCCTGCAGATCGGCACCGGGTTGGAGTTGACATCCGAGGGGATCTCACATTGGCCTATTGACATTTCCCGCAAATTCCAATCGTATGTATTGAAAAAATATACGCTGCTTTGTTTCGTACAGCCAGACAAGCATGGGAATATTTATGCTCATCACACATGCTACCAAACATCGACATCGATAGTCGCGAATGGGGATGAGCAGGCTTTCATTCTGATCTTCTGTCCACCAGTGGTACGTCAGTTCTCTTTGAGGAACCGCTAATATACAACAACGAAGAGGGCACTTGAGACCTATGTATTACTAGAGACCACCACAATTACGACAGATATCAAGCATCACAAGGAGATCATGACACATACCAGCATTTTTCACTACGGATATGCCTTGACACAATTGATGTCACCTGCCGAGCACCAACTTCAATAATGATCTTCGTGAAAACTTAACCCCAAACACAAGCATAAGAATCTGAAACGAAAATAAGGCCAAAATTTCCAACACTCTTAGGGATGTACATAATCATATTCTTTATTTTCGGAAATCAATAAAAACGTAGCTTGGTATACACTCCAGAAAATTGTGTATCTGAAACTTTTAAACCCCGTTCCGAAGAATTTGGAATATGTTTCACATTAAAAGTAAACACATTTACCACGATATCGTTTATTCATAATAAGCATAGCTTTGAAGATATATTAATTCCAGATGCCAAATGCTCAAAAAATGCTAATAATACCAAAGAATACAACACAATACTCTAAGATTGACATGGAAATGAGCAAAGCATCTCTTGAACCCATAATGTCTAAAAATTTGTTTCACGTCGCATCACCCGAGGAAGCAACAATGACCAAACATTTCAAGGACGAAGATGCAGTTACACTTAAAGTAACTCAGAAAACTCCCTTCAGTTTCTTTACGTGAACACAATTCGTAATTCACGGGAACATTCTATGACTTATTAGTGGGATGTTGACTTTTCATCAGACTTCGCAACCAACTTGATTTAACACGGTGCAAGGGTTTATAGCTTTTCTTGCAAGTAGTCGACAAATAAACTCCAGTGATACTCCATATTCTTGTGTGGTTGTGCATACTATGTTGTGAAATGCTTGTGTTATTACAGCTGCTCAATGAGAATAAAGAGAACTCTTCTACACTATCTCTCACGTGCTATTGGAGTGGATGTAGACACGGGAAGGAATTTAACAGACAAGTAGACCTTAAATTAATAACCGATATTTTAATGTCGTCTGTCCTGATTCATTTAACACGGGTAGTGGGCAGATTATGATGCAAGGATGGACAATTTTAATTCGACTGGTGCAAAACAAGTATTGGCTGTTTCATTTAGCTAGTCTATGTTAGATGAAGGGGGGTTCTCTGTTCTTCCATGGAATATGTTTGTAGTGCGTCTCAAACCACTGTCGACTGCATCAAAAGCTGTCCTAAACTCATCATGTCAAATTCCAAATGGACGCTTGCTTTCCATCAGGACCTCTACACTGGTTTCTGTAACAAACACGAATGTTTAAAATATATTTCCTCACTGCCGTGCACACGGCCGCCAGAAGCTATGTGACTGGGGGATCAGAAGCACAGTTGGTTAACAAGTCAGTTGAAAATGTCACGTATTCAGTTATAATTTAAGCGAAATATATTCGGTAAAATAATTTTAATACATATATCTTCTCGAGCAAGCTAGGTGTAGAAACTTTAGCTGGGAGAAGGCGTAACTATCCACACGTTCGAAGAGAAACTGATGGTCTCACACCTTGCTTCTTGTGTTCTTGAGCGTCCACACTCTAAACCCGAAAGTGAAAAATTACTGGTCCACGACCAATTCCAACTCACATTAGTCTGTCTCCTATGGTAGTACAGTTGTTTTGAGATCACGTGGCAACAAGTTTCTGGGAAAATTAATATTTGTCGTTGATAAATGCCAAAGTGAGCAAAAATTGCTGTAAGTTGCCAACTTTTTACGATATTTACTCTTCTATAAACAGTGTTTTAGCTTCAATGCGGTATCTTTTCTGAACAGTTTCTGCATTACAAACCTACAGTCACCGCTTAAAACTCTGAGGAAACAGAATACACGTGAAGCTTGTTTATACTATTTTCCATCGACATTGCATAGCTATCTTAAAGCCGGAAGTAACCTTGAGACTTAAATTTTTTTTCTACGGATGTTCCTTGCAGCTTCCGCATACTTGGTACTTGAAGTGCGTTGCAGTGTGTTTGAAATACTTGTTTTTCTACGAAACTATTAGAAGTGCGTCCAATGTGCTGATCTACGAAAAGAACATGACACTTCAGACGAGCGCTGTTGAGTGCTTTCATGACGTCACACAGATTAAAAACAGTATTTCAGAGCACTCCAATGTGGCTATAAAACGGCTTTTTCAAAGCGCTGTATCTAAAAACATACGCTTAAGATACGTACAAAACTACTCAAGAGCCTTGCATTGTATACGTTCCTACAGACTTCCCTCTAATAAAATAATAGGGTCGACGCGGGAAGCCCCAGAGGTATGTACACGCAGGGCGACTAGAACACTGCGCGACAGTCGAGAGTGTTGTGCTTAGCGGCGATGGGGCCCTTGATGCGCGTGGCAGCGTCGTCGTTATCGTTCCCGCGCTTCTCGGCAGGGGGAAAAAAAAAACCTCGAGTTATGCGAGAGCCTTAAGTCACGCCACATCTTGCTGCGTCCTTTGCGTAACCTCTAAGACGTGAAAGAACACCAGGAACTTTTGAAGTCGTGGGGGCCTACTTTGGCCTTTCCCTTAGGCGCATCGCATCGTCACCGGACGTTCTCGCGCTGACCGCGGCCAGCGAGATCAGCGCACGTGGGAAGGATAAGAACGAGAGGGATGTATTCGGGCCACCTCTCCTCAGTGGGAGCCTGGCCGGGGGCGACGTTAATTTGCTAACAGGAGAAGGCGGAGGGCGCGGGAATAGTGGCTGGGGTGGTGGAGAT
>NQII01003467.1:0-48124 GCA_002778355.1 Clitarchus hookeri | reverse complement strand
TTCATACATTGCGGCGAAGATCACTTCCACCTCGCTTCACCCTCATTGGCTCTCAAGACCTCGTTGTTGAGAGTCGCCCAAAACTCCGCTAAGTACTCTGTGACACTGAACAGACGAGCAATGTTTCTGTCATGGACTCACCTCTGTTAGACTTTTAGCGATGTCCCTGTCATTTTAAAGCGTAGTAATACTGGCTACTTTAAATATTCTGTATTAGAAATTTCTTGCCTAAATAAATGTAGGAACGCCCATTTCAGCAGTTTACAACTTTAAAAATATACATTAGGGATATAAATAGACGACGGAAACTAGCTGTCGAACATGGAAAGTTGCCGAATGCTTTTCGAAAACAGACACCACTCCAAAATATTAAAAGGTTTTTAAATGGCCTCTATACGACTGTAGCTGTATACACCTTTCGACATTCTGAGCAGACGGCGCCCTTAGGGTCTTTCCAAACGATTGAAGTTCACATCAAATTCCTTTTAAATGTATTGTATTTAGTTCCTTGAATGTTGTATGATGTCACTAGTACACCATAATCGTGGCGATTATGTCTTTAAGACCACAAAATTACTAAAATTACTTCAAAAATGATTGTTTAAAACATATTTTATATTTTATTGAATCCAAGTTTTCAACTAGCATTCCAAATTATTCAAACAGTTGTCGTGTAACGCCTTTTGAGTAGAAGCCTCGCTGACCCCCTTCACGAGCACCTACCAGTTGACACATATCACGAGGCACGTAGACAGCCAGAACGGATCACAGTTACACGTGTCAAGGTTGTGCCGAGTAAGAGCTGGCATATCGCCGGAGCACCCGGAAAGTGCTACATACATACGTAGGAAAGCGGGAGAAATCGCAGAGCCAAGCAAGAGTACCTATAGCTTAATGCCTGAGAAAACGGCTGACCAATTGAAAGTGGGGGGGCCACGAATACTCCTCACCCCTACCACCCTTGTAGCCAAACCATGGAAAAATAAGCTGGGATGGTAAATTCAAGGGGCAGATCACCACTTCTCCCGCCCCCGAACCTTCACGAACTATGGCACGTGGCTGAATGGCTTTGTACTGAAGGCAACCACCTCCCCCCTTCCATCAATAAGAGAGACACGTGTCTGACATCATACCAGCACCAACAGCAGAGTAGTTAAGTATCAAGTCGCCGCCCAGAGAAGTCCCCCCTCCACCACGAAATCGCCCCAGTTAAAACGAGTAGCCAAATTAGAGTACCACACCTCGGAAGTGTTGCTGTATGTAGTTTTTGTTCAAACTCGAGACAATATAATTATCCAGTTAAGTGAAACGTCAAAAGACTACCTTATTGAAAAACTTTTAACCTTCTAGGCACCTTATATTCTATGCCTGGAGGAATTAATTACGACCCTATAAACCACCTATATTCCACAGGTGGGGAATAGCGTCACAGTATAAATGAAAAGTTAAGTGTTAATATATAAATTTATGCACCTTTAAGCTACAAAAATATTTGCATACATGCATTTCATGCAAAGTAAAAATATTATCTTAAAAAATTGTTTTTTATTTTGGCAAATTATTTCTGGTAATATACGAGTAGAAAGATTATGGGATTTATGGGTGTATGGGTCCCAGGAGGACCAGAGGACGAGCAGACATATTGGATGCGCCATCTTGAATAACCTTGACTTTGATATTTGACCTTTTACCTTTGTCCTTGACCTCCATCCACCAGGTACTTCATGCTCTGTCATTCCATGCTACCTCTTTGTTNAGGACCAGAGGACGAGCAGACATATTGGATGCGCCATCTTGAATAACCTTGACTTTGATATTTGACCTTTTACCTTTTACCTTTGTCCTTGACCTCCATCCACCAGGTACTTCATGCTCTGTCATTCCATGCTACCTCTTTGTATCTAGAATTTTCCAGTTCATGCTCCGTCGTTCCTTCACATGGAATACGGCAGAGGACCAGAGTACTAGCCGTCATGGAAGTAGCCATGAATGGACAATATCAGGAAGGTGATTCAGTTAAGATAATGTATCGTATTTGCATTGGTACATGCTTACGACGTCGTCGTAAAGATTCTGTGTTTTTTAATGTTTTACGGAACGTACATTGCAATGTGGTGATATCCGTCCCCTGGGAGTTCACATTCAGCTCACCGGGCACTTAACGGCTGCGTAGGAGCAACGTGGTGGTTGCGGCTCTGTACGTTCACCTGTTACGTACGGTGGAGAGGTGGCCCGGCCTGACAACCGCAGAACAGAATAGAACAGAAATAAGAGTATGTAACCAGTCCCCGGCTGAAAGCCATTACTGGTTGAAATTATAGAAATCCTATTAAAAATGCGTATTTGTCAAAATATACCTAAATTTGTACAGCTATAAAATAAAACTGTTTATTTATAAAACGTTTAACTTAAAATTGTAACGTTATAGAATTATGAAATCATATGTTATATTGTAAAAATTATGGCATTGTCAATTATAAAGAATTTAATCTTTTAAATTGTAAAATCAGTCCCTCCGGCTCCTGTTTCCCATGGACCCATTGCCTTTCCTATTCATAAGACAGAGTGTTAGGGCGGTACTCCCTGAGGTGTACAGTTTTTCTTCTTTCTTTTCTATTATTAAATTTAATTGCATAAGTTGTAAAATTGCACAATTGTATATTAGTCCTCTATTTAGATTTTTATGTTTAAAAAAACAATTATTATACACACGTCCACTTATCCCGGAAAACCACTTGCCTAGCAGGGCCCAGGAATCTCCAGGAGGTCCCAGATCGGGAAGGCGGCAATTTGCCTGGTCGCCCTTTATCTATACTACAAAATAATAAAAATGTAATTATCCTGTCTGTGAAATTAAAATGTAAACTTTTTCCAGAGAAGCACCACCCCCAAAGGCCCCGCCAGAAGCCACCGCGCCTGCCGACTGGCCCACTGACAATCTAGTTGGATCACCGGCCAGCGTGGAAGTACGTCAATGTATACTCTAAGAAATTATTCGGAAATTTGCCCCATCAGTGTATACACTTAGTGAGAAAGCGGGAATGGTAATTTTTTTCCCTTACACATTCCTTATAGCGTTCTCAAATTTGCTCAGAAATCAGTCAAACGCTGAACATTCATATAGCTGCATCTTGATGTGTGGTATTATTTCCGTACACGGCTTAAAAACTTCCGTCACAGTTTAGGAAGTTTACCAGAATATTTTTACCGTGGTACAGAGGCGAAACAGTGGCTCGTCTCGCGAGATCCGGCCTCAGACGTCAGCGGGTTGTCGAAACGCTGTTCGCCAGCCAGCACCTGGTAACCCACTTCCAGCCCCAGGCAATGGAAGATGCCATTTTACAGTGCGCAGTAGCCACTCGGAAACGAAGTCCGTTTCCAGAGCCCAACGAAGCCGATTGCAGAATGGGTACGCCCGGGTCAAACCGCCATGGCGTTTCGACTCTGTATACGCTGCTCCCAATAAGTGAAGCATATTCCCCGCTGGGATCCGAAGAACGAACTTGCCAGCTTATTCAGCTGACACTAACTGCAAAGAAAATGTGAAGTCCGTCCTCAAACGAGCGATTTCGAACCGTGCACCAACACCAATGCCAATTCAGACCTTACAAACAACCGCAATCGGGTATGGGACAATTTGCCTCAGGAAATGCTTAACGATCTTGTTTTTTGCATGCCTCAGGAATCGTGCAGGTCTTACACGTCATTGACGTTTGTCAATGCATTTAAGAAGACCGTGTTTTTATATTGAAACTGATGAGATTCCTTTGTTTACGTTGTTTTTCAGTGTATGCCTTTTGTTCGTTTCATGCTGTGATGATGTCAACGATTATTGTGTTTTTTTCCGCTCCACGTGCTATTAGGGGTACAACATGCAATGTAAACTACTGTTATTTAATATAACATCCTGAGGTCTGATACATGCTAACCTTTTTGTGAACAGTGTATTTGCCTACTCTACGATGAGGCCCCCAGGAGAGGCGACAGCCAGAGGTGCACCCGGGGGGTTACGCGAAGCGGAAACGAACGAAAGAGGTGCAATTTAATTTCGAACTGGGCCCCCGTCTCCCGTCTCTACCCCCTCTGGGTAAGTCCCGCGGGGCCGTGATTACAAAACCCCCACACCAGCGGCAGGCAAAGCCGCGCACGGACTGCGCAAGTGAAACGCCAGCACGCGCGAAAACGCGCAGCCCGCGGCAAATAATTGCCACGTTATTAAAAAAAAAAAGCTCCGGTGCCGGGGTTGCCTCCCGGCCTCGTCACAAAGCCGACATTAAAAATATTAATATCTGACGGCTGGAGGCACCGCCCCTCCGCCCGAATGGGTCGTTTTTGACGATGGAAGCCGGCGCGGCCCCATAATCACAGAGGCTAAGTCGCCGGGCCCATCGCGTACATTTGATTAAATGTGTTCGCTGGAACGTGCCGAGCCGGCGGCCACCGTATTAGAACTGCCGCGCCACGGGTCATTTCGCTCTCTTGTTTCTACGCGCCAGGACAGCAAAAAAATATATTATCACTCCACACTGAATAATTCCACGTTGTTATTGGGCGCACGGCCAATCAGGGATATTGTGAGGCAGTCAAAAACTTCAAGCTTTTTGGGGGAAAAAAAAAGCTTTTTAAAAATTTCAACACACCGGTTTTCAAAAGAAGCTAATTAAATACCAGTGCCGTCCGTAATATGACGTAATATCGTAATATGTTGTTTAGTATTTTTTTAATCCCCGACAGCATTAAAACATTTTTTTAACAGGTGTAAGAGTAGTTCTGCTTTTTCGTAGCAGAGATAACTGGAGATTTACAAATTTCGTGTTGATTTTTTAGCACCACGCTGGACTAGGCAGTTCTCCACACACCCGCGTCATTTGTTCACTGACTTCCACTTCACGGTCAGAGGACGTGTAAATGTAAAATTAATTATTCTCATGCTGGTTCTCCGCAAGAAAAAAATTACATTATTTTAGTTTTCCACACTCCAAATTGGAATCGGTGGAAAGTCATTGATTCGCAGTCAAATCCAACTATGTACAATCAGTTCAAATCGCTCCACTTAGAATAAGTGGAAAATAACTGATTGCTTCAGAGGGAAAAATTCACTAAGAGTATCAGTGAATACTTAATTCAATCAGTTGCTAAAAGCAAATTATTTTTTGCTTCTATTCTGTTGCCACAAACATGTAAGATTTGGTTGGTTCAAATACATATTTGTATGCTGGACTTATAGAATTTCGATTATTATAAACATCTTAACTTGACCGGGTTTTGAACCCACGATCTCGAGTCCACTCTGTTCCATGTGCTTCATCGGTTACTGTGATTGATGTCTTCGAATGATGATTTCTGTATTTATTAAGATTGTAAAGCATTGCGTGTGCGTGGATAAATATTTTCACGTTTTACAGCTTTGTTTTTTTTTTTTCGTGTGGAAATTATTCCGTACAGATTGTTTTTGCCATTGTTAGGAATCACATAAACCACTACCAAACCTTGTTACAATCCTAGTTTTCAGAAAAATTACAAAAAAAAAAAAAAAACTTTAGAACTGGTACACATGGTTGAAGATTCAGTGGAAAATGTCACTTAATCAATAAGTGAAGGAAAACGGGCTTATTTTACTAATTCGTCAGTCAAAATTAACTGAAGTGAATGTTGAATAAATCAGATGCTGTTAACTGATTCAAACAGTAAAATTCTCACTGATTCAGATTTCGAGTGTAGGACATTAATATTAATAATTGCCCGAGTTATTCTCCTCAAATTCGTTACTCTCAACGATGGTACGGATGCACAGCTGAGAATTGTTCGTAAAGTTAATTCATTAACTTTTATTTCAAATGTTTTCTAAAAACCACAAACAACAAGATTACAATAATGGAAAAAGAGGTTGAAGATATCTTCATCTTTGAAGCTCACTTTCACCACTATCGGAACAATTCGTATTATGATTTTTCAAACGAATGTGTGATATTGTTAGTAAGTTATTTAACAAGAAGTTAAACCGTGGAAAGTCTGCACCTTTTAAAGGACATAGTTCACTTTTAATTTGTTGTCGTTTATTTTCATACGAATGAACTCGCGAAATCTAACAGGCTGCACTGAATAGCATGAAAATAACATGCAAGGTATCGAAGCTGACAAAGTCAACGCCACAGTAATCTTAGATGCAGAAGATTGTGAAGCCAAGATTACCAGTCTACTAGCTGACCCAGCATACCAAAATTCCAACCTCAACCCCATTAGAAAAATATAAACGAAAACCAACAAACTCATCACTGAGTCTTCACTTCCTGAATAGACCAAGAAACAGTTTATTGTCAAAGATGCCAGAATTACATCTTTCTATGGCCTACCAAAGATCCACAAAGCCCAATATACCTATTGGTTTGCGAACACATTCTTTGGCTAAATAGGGTCTATCTGAACAAAATTCTGACTCCTAATCTGCCAAACCCCAAGTCACATATCAAGAGTTCAGCTCTCTTCGTAGAAAAACTTCGCAAAGACGAAGAAGACATCCTAGTGAGCTTCGATGTGGTCTCACTGTTTACCAGCGTACTGTTAAAGATGCTCTCAAAAGACTTCAAGAGCACCTGGGTCAAGACCATATAAGCCAGGAATAGTTAGGCTGGTAGAACACTGCATCACTTCCACAATATCCTCTCACAACCCCAATTCCTATCTCCAGACTGAGGGCACACCTATGGGCTTACCACTGTCAACACTGCTAGCCAACATATCCATGGCACACTTCGAAGAGAGAGAGTAGTCCAATCCAGCAAATACAAACCTTAATGCTAGTTCAGGTACTCATTCGTGACTTGAAGCAATGACGAGGAAAAACTTAAACTTTTCTTGGAACATCTGAACAACTCATATGCCAGCATTAACTTCGCGGTGGAATTAAAAAAATAAAGGAAGCTACAATTTCTGGATGTTCTGGTAACCAAGAATCCAGATGGCCAACTGGCATACAGTGTATACCGCAAACCAACCCCCCATTGACAGATACTTCTGCTCTAATTCCCACCAACCTCCTCCTAAAAAAAAAAATTATCTCCCTCTTCGTCGACTTTAGAAGAAAAATCAGTAAAAATATAAACTTCGAGAGGATTTGAATCACCTTACTTCAGCCCTACAAGTTAATGGATATAAGAAGAGAGAGATAGAGTGAGTCATTATCAAACCCCTAACAATAGGAGAAGAAATAAAAATTGAAAATCATAGCCATCATACCGTTCATTCAAGGAATATCTAACTGTATACGCCAAATATTGTAGAAACACGGAATCCACACATACAAATATCTTTACTGAAACTATAAACTGTTCTACTTTCTGTCAAAGACAAAACTCCAACAGAACAGCTGGTAGAGATCTACAAGGTACGATCTCGTGGTTAAGTATATGCATGACAAACTGGCGGAAAGATGATTACAAGGATTAAGGATCATATTCATGACTACAAACAGGAAAACCACAGATCGGAAAAAGGAGAACATTAATCAACTACAAAACTTGGAATATAATTCATTCAATTTGACACCATACCCAACATAATTGACTTCAGGGCGAGAACAGGACGAGAGGATCTAGAAATAATAGACCACCCTGGAAATATTAAAAGAGAAGATGGTTATAAGTTGTGTAAAACACGGGAACCACTTTTCTGCAATTTGAGGTGAAATATCTGTCAAACCATAAACAAAAATGCATTTAATAATGATTGTCCATGACTCCAGCCAATCAGGATAGGTTTGCATAGTGATTGCTTGCCACACGAGCCAATCATGAGGTTTTTCTTCTCTTATTGGCAATATGGACAGCCAAACACAAGCTTGGCATTCAGAGGCTTACCATACAAATGCCTCCCCCGTTTACGGTTTCCAGTCTGGTTTAGTCTTAAGGCACGATTTAAACCTGATACCCTTCTGGAGGCTGATGTAGGTATGTCTACAACACTGGTTAGCCCTAGCTTTGACCAGGGCTGGCAACAGTGCTGATACATAGGGTACAACTTAAGTGCACTTATCACTTTAAACTTTTCTTCACAAACACCACACAATGAAATTACTACAGAACAAGTGCGAGGCCGGATTCTAGCTAGCAGAGCTGCAAGACTAAGACTAATAGCCGGGTTGACGATGAGCAGCTACTCGGGTTGCAGGGGCTCGCTGGATCATAACTCATACGAGATTAACTCGCCATTTGCCAACAACCCTACAACATGTTCTACAGACATCAAGACACTACAATATACCAGTCAGCAGACTGGTGGCTTCACTCTCTCGCCGATACACATACACGTAAATTTATTAAGAAGCAACAGTGGTTACCAACTATAAATATGAGCCCAGAGCCCAGCTCAAACACAAAAACTGTGGCCCATGGCTCTGTGACTATCTCAAGTCTGATGGGCTGCAATCTGTATAATTGTAAACCCTCATAAGCGAGTCATGGGATCCTCAGTTCCCAGTCTCATGACAGCATTGTTTGTAGGGCATATGCGAGATCGGTGGCACCAGCTTCTAGTCTCGTTTAAAGGACCCTGAAGATGCCTACTGCAAGTTACGGCGAAACGTCATTTAGAGAAACCAACAAGATACGACTCCAGCCAGGATGCCAAGACAACCATGTTGAAAATGGCCACGAAGCCTGCAATAATTTAACACAATACTAACTTTAAAGCTGTTGTAATACGAGAAAGCAGGCAAGGGCAGTACCTATATCATAAACAGTAATGGCCAGAAGTGTACAAAAGCGATGTATCGGTAAAGCAAAGCAGAGGAAATCATGAAATCACTACCCAAAAGACAACCTATGGACACATCCAAAATGTATGCACAAAATCTGAAAATACTGTTTTTAAGATATATGTTTATGTGTGATGACATTCCAAACAAACTCAAATGCAATGGATGCGGATTAATCAATCTAGACAGAGTTATAGGCTCTAGCACACTTTGGGTTGTGTATATAAATTGCGGGAACCAGGCAGGCTACTACGACAGTTTCAGCTGTTTAAGGCCTCCAACCGAAGTGCGA
This sequence comes from Clitarchus hookeri, assembly GCA_002778355.1. Lineage (NCBI taxonomy): Eukaryota > Metazoa > Arthropoda > Insecta > Phasmatodea > Phasmatidae > Clitarchus > Clitarchus hookeri. The sequence continues at coordinate 39,080 of NQII01003467.1, read as the reverse complement.
CGATACCTAAACCAAATTTAATTTACCTATAACTACAAGATGGAACAGGTTCCCAACAAGTCGAACTGCAGAAATTTGTGCTTTCTCTTCCTTAATCAGTTAGAAAAGTATACAAGTATATGCATTATAATCTTAATCATCAACCAGAAACCATCAGTCATGTCAATAATGTTTACCTTGATGAGAAATAGCTCGAATATGCATACATTTAATTTACTACCATTCGATCTGGATGAAGCATGGTGCATTGGCCAGGTCTATTTTCAAACGTACAATGCAGTACCAAACATCGATAAGCGATAAAAAAAATTGCAAGCTATACCTCGTGAAAAGTGACAATGGCTCCTACATGACATCAAACATGAAATTGACGACACAGCAAGGTACATCGAAAGTTTACTACATCCCGATANCAATGGCTCCTACATGACATCAAACATGAAATTGACGACACAGCAAGGTACATCGAAAGTTTACTACATCCCGATACATAGTTCGAACTACAGAGAATTCTGACATACTGAATAACATCAAGTGATGTGAAAATGTCAACAATGCAAAAAAAGTATAATTGAATCAATGTTGGGCTGAAATCACAAATCCTTGAAGTTGGCCAAATACACAAACCATTATGGCACATGGACATCTTGCTGATGAATGACATACAGACAAACTGCAAGTTGGCCAGTGACATGTATCTCAATGACGGGCCGAGCAATACGATGTGTATATTTCGCTGATGGCTCCAGCAAGTTTTAGACTGGCCAAAGCCCCACAAACACCATTTGTGATCCAGTCAATGTGAAAAGAGTATACAAAATGGTCGTGTTTTAGTGACCAGCCTGGAGAGTTGGCGAACTTTCTAAATGAAGAAATCACTCTAAAAACTGCATTTGAAACCATGTGAATAAGACTTACACTGGCCCAAAACAATAAAACAAAGCATCGTATCAGACTGGCTACCAGTACACCATGAGTCATTAAAGTGAAAACACATGCGATGGTATTTCCTTCATGGTCATGCCCTTCGAGGTTGAACATCACAAATGCCTACATAAACATCGGCGACCCAATCGTTTTGAAGACGGTGTAACGAAAATGGAACTTTGTGTATACCAGCCTTTCCTGACCGGGTTGTACACATTACCAACGGAAGTTCGGATCGTGGTACAAACAAAGTCAAGATATCTTCACTCTTCAATGCCAGAATTTCCTGCGATTCATCGCACATTTGTCCAAAAGTGTAGTTGTGGACCAGTTAAGAGGTATCAGCATAACGACGACGATCAGAAACCACTTCTAACTCAAACAGAATGTGATTTCTGCAGGCCAGATAAAAATTCGGAAAACAGAAGACAGCTACACTTATGAATATATGCAGTATGCAAGTACGACATTTCCATTCCTCTAGCCATGCTGCTGGGATTTGCTGCAGGCTATAAGTATTTCATCATAAATTCGAAGCAATTATTGGTGCTACTTATAGTCAATATGTACACAGGCACCATTTTGGGTACCGCAGAAAACCTGGAATATGTGGAAATGGACCTTAAGTTCATCGAAGCATTCTGCCTCATATTCAGCTGGGCATCACCAAATATACCAAAATGTCGGAACAATTGCAAAAACATGGATGTAATGTATAAGCTGTGGAGTCTCTAGATTTACCTAGATTGCTGGCAAACCAGCTCATTAACTAAATGGCAAAGCCAAGTTTTGCTAATGAGTAACCAAGACAAATCATCATTGGACTACAGGTTGGGAGACAGCACAATGTAACAGCATATAATGCGCAGCTCGACACTTGCCAAATACAAAATGTCAATATATTTTACAAAAGCAAAACTACTCTATGTCGACATGAACAAACCTCTTTAAAATGGGGTTTTATCTGCTCCCATATCAAATTTAAACAAAAACTCAAACATGCTTATTATATATGCAACCAATCCCAAATTATAAGCTCTTCTACATTTCAGAATATGGTTCACCTCATTTTTTTTTCAATTGAGGAAAGTGATGTCTTTAACATAGTTCAGTGATAAGGAAGCGCACACTAGCTTCAATGTAGTAGGGTGCAGGATCAAATTCGCAATAAAAGGAAAATGTTCTTGTAAACACAGAAATATTCTACACGATACTTCATGACTTGCTCGCTTCGTACAAATACCAAGCCAAAGTCATGAAGGTAGCTTTGGTGAGTACTGCAAAGAATACACAAATATGGTTGCTTACACATGATGTCTGTTTAGTCGCCTTCTGGCATAATCAGCATCAAGATGTGTTGTATATTGCAGGGTTTCATACTCAAGGAGATAACAGTGACTTATGAAGACGACAGTAATATGTGAACACAGTATGTTAGGTCCTTGTAGCCATGGAAACTCATGAACAAAAAGAACAATAAAATCAGCATCTGGATAAAGACTATTATGGCTTGGAGTGTCACGAAGGCATCATACTTTTCTATCACGTGGGACACACACTTCGTTATTTACTTATAAAGTACCCATAGATATACCTCATCTATGGGGCGGGGCTTGAGAAGACGAAATGGAGAGGCGAATTGTGTAAAGGAGGCTTGGGAGGTGCGTAAATCATTGATGTGCAGACCAANTTGAGAAGACGAAATGGAGAGGCGAATTGTGTAAAGGAGGCTTGGGAGGTGCGTAAATCATTGATGTGCAGACCAAGTGCAGATGTCCTTCACTTCGAAAACTTGTTCAAAAAGTATGGCAAAGCTATATTAATACATCTGCGACAAGTTCAAAGATGAAAGAATCTGAGTGTGAGGAACTCCAAGCTGTGGTATAAAGAGCGCGCATGCTAGCTTTCGTCAGTCTACGGTTAGACACTAAATAAACTGAATCAACCCAATACTTGAGGTCTGATGGTCATTTTTACAGTTTATATTTATTAACCAGAACATCTCTGCGCCTTAAGTTAGCTGCCAGACACTTATCAAAGATATACACATTCTACCCTACGAATATTTCTGCGAGTTTCATGTTTAGTAATTCTGCCATCAAATACACTTACTGGGACGCTCTTTACCTTCACTCATACATAGAAAGTTGCGACGATAATTGCATGCAGCAGTGGAGATTTCCGCAGTTTTCCTTGTTGAACGAACTGATCCAGCACCTAACAGACTTGCGAGCCTGGCAAGTGTGCTGTCTTCCACGCACAGCCAACAGCAGTTCTTCGTGCCTTCATTGAAGACGTAGTGTATTTTCCTGTACGTACATTCCCACCATACTTTGCCATGGGCGGAGACCAGTGAAGACTCGAGCCAGAGGACACGACACCTGAAAACAGTTCGTCAATACAGCAAACTCGTGCATACGAGTGTTCCCATGACTAATGACTAGGGATGTGNTTGAGACAACGAAATGGAGAGGCGAATTGTGTAAAGGAGGCTTGGGAGGTGCGTAAATCATTGATGTGCAGACCAACTACAGATTTACTTCATTTCGGAAACTTGTTCAAAAAGTATGGCAAAGCTACATTAATACAATCTGCGACAAGTTCAAACATGAATGAATCTGAGTGTGATGAACTCCAAGCTGTGGTATAAAGAGCGCGCATGCTAGCTTTCGTCAGTCTACGGTTAGACACTAAATAAAATGAATCAACCCAAGACTTGAGGTCTGATGGTCATTTTTACAGTTTATATTTATTAACCAGAACATCTCTGCGCCTTAAGTTAGCTGCCAGACACTTATCAAAGATATACACATTCTACCATCCGAATATGTCTGCGAGTTTCATGTTTAGTAATTCTGCCATCAAATACACTTACTGGGACGCTCTTTACCTTCACTCATACATAGAAAGTTGCGACGATAATTGCATGCAGCAGTGGAGATTTCCGCAGTTTTCCTTGTTGAACGAACTGATCCAGCACCTAACAGACTTGCGATCCTGGCAAGTGTGCTGTCTTCCACGCACAGCCAACAGCAGTTCTTCGTGCCTTCATTGAAGACGTAGTGTATTTTCCTGTACGTACATTCCCACCATACTTTGCCATGGGCGGAGAGCAGTGAAGACTCGAGCCAGAGGACATGACACCTGAAAACAGTTCGTCAATACAGCAAACTCGTGCATACGAGTGTTCCCATGACTAATGACTAGGGATGCGNCGACACCTGAAAACAGTTCGTCAATACAGCAAACTCGTGCATACGAGTGTTCCCATGACTAATGACTAGGGATGTGCCAAATTCGCGTTGTTATTTTTACAGCAGACTGAATTTCACAGTACTGTATGCACTAGAGCCGACGTCGTTTCTCCATTGGCTGCTGCTTAAATGTAAATTCACTACCTTTCTGAGTGAACTGTGCATGAATGGGGAACACAATTGCGAGGTGTCCATTCCTTGGCACAGCATTACCCGGGGCTTGTCAAATGAAGCATGGTCCAATGACAAACGCATTGCAAAGGTGCACGTGTTTAAATTTTAACGTGTCCCCAAATAATAACCCAAATTTTGCAGGTATCTACTAATGACTGGTGGATGTGCTACTGGCTCCAAGGTCTAATCAGCGGCTACTCGTCGACACTGTCACAACCCAACGATGTGTCTTCTCGAGGCAGTCATTACCAGTCTTGCCTTTGTCTGCCTTACCGTTGATAAGCCATNCAAGGTCTAATCAGCGGCTACTCGTCGACACTGTCACAACCCAACGATGTGTCTTCTCGAGGCAGTCATTACCAGTCTTGCCTTTGTCTGCCTTACCGTTGATAAGCCATAAGTCTGCAGTCTTGGCAATGTTGGTCATGGTCTTACAGAGCTGGGAGTTAACAAGCCAGAAATAGATGAGCCTACAATCAAAGCGGAACCTTCTCTACAGTTGATGAGAATGCTATTGATACGATGGTCGTCGCAGTGACTCCGCGACTTGAATGGCCCTACACAAGGTGTTGCCACTTTATGCTGTCTGTACAGGAACGGTTTGATTCTATGAAGTAGCTTAATATCGTAGTTTGATGTTTTCATTTTGTTTATTATCGCTTTGAATACTGTTTGCTCAAGAAGATCATATTTTAACCTGAAAAAAATATATAATAGACTGTTTATTATAAAAATTAAGTGTTGTTATTACATTACATAAATAATTTATTTAAAATTATTTCACTAGGTACACAAAATTTTGGTAATGAATAAAACTTAATTCCATACACAACTTCTAAGCCGACTAAGTATATATGTGTATGCTTATATATGATACAGATTCAGGTTGCAACATGTAAGAGTTTTGCACTAACATTCATGCTACCTGCAAAGTGTCGGATGGGATAACACCAGACTAATGTTTACGGAACCTATCATGACAATATATTCCATATCGGTGATTAGTAGTTTGGGAGGGGAAAAGGGACTGCATTTTTAAAATTGCCATTTGGATACAGAAAGTAGCATGTTCGTCTCGTCTAGCTACTGCAACTGCGATTATATTACTGTCACTTCAAAATTGAGTGGTTATCGCTGGGCGAGGGTTTCTCACTATCAACGTCTTCCACCGAGATGCCGTAAGTTTTCACAGAGCCATCGGGGTTTTCGGAAATACCATTTACATACAGTATTTGACATTAGGCCTGAGGTACCCGAGGCACATACATCATCTGATGTGACAGTGATTTCAGTCCCGGCAGCAACTGTGCCATCGATCAAGACGCCAAAATGCTAAAGTCATCTCTGGCGAGGCATCGGATTTGCTGTTTGGAGTACTGTGTTTGATTTAACACCGCTAAGCAGCATGAAATACCTTAATACACCAAAGACATCTAGCCACTTATGATGTGTATGAGGTTAAGAGAACTGGGTGTTCTAATTGAAAATCAATGTATCTATCATCTTCAGTATTGATTTAATAAATTGTTATGGTCGTAAAGTTGAAAGAGGGACTTTTGCAATGCTCTGTAATACTATCCATACACTTTCAATTCTAATTAAAAACATTTTTTTTAATCACGAAAAATTTAATATCTTACATAAAACTAACCTCTTATAATAAATTTGTATGGACATGTAAATAAAAATAGAAATAATTTTATATGAGTTGATGTTACAATACATACCTATAGTTTTACCGTTAATTAAAAAATATTAAATTTCAGTGATAATGAATTTTGAATAAAAATACCGAATTGATGACTTAAGTACCGAAGCATTGCTAGGAAAAGGTACCATGGCCTATATTTTACACATGCAATGTGTAACTAAAAATCGCCAACAAACTACGGGAGGTGATTCCTGACAAAAAATAAGACTAAAATATGTGTACTATTTTCCCCTAAAGTGATTATTAGGAGAGCTACGTGCCTCCAAATATAGAATTTTCGAAATGATTTTTGTTACAAATGTCAGGAACTACTTGCGATCAAGCAATATATCGGTGAATAGCGTTTTCTAGAACAGAGATCTTACACCTGTGAAAATGAGGTTGGCAATACTGTCCCCCTTCATCAGGATAATAGTCGTGCTGATTCGTAACAAAACATAGGGTGGCAACCCCTGTTTTCCAGATAAAGGAAGATTATAATACCAGCCATATTTTCACAGGTGTAAGATCTCCGTTCTATAATACACTATTCAGCGATTTGTTGCTTAATCGCAAGTAGTTCCTGATATATTATAACGAATATAATTTTAGAAATTAGCTTTTAGGGGGCGCATAACTCCCAGAATAATGACTTTAGGGAAACATGGTACATACATTTTTGTGTTATATTTTTGTCAGGAATCACCTTCCAGAGTATGTTGGTGATATTTTGTAAAACTTTAAACACAGAGGTGACAAAAGTCATGGGATAGCAATATGCAAATATACAGATGGCAGCAGTATCTCGTACAAAATGTATAAATGGGCAGTGCATTGGTTGGGCTTTCATTTATAGTCAAGTGATTCATGTGAAAAAGTTTCTGACGTGATTATGGCCGCAGGACGGGAATTAACAGACTTTGAACGCAGAAAGGTAGTTGGAGCTAGACGCATGGGACATTCCATTTCGGAAATGGTTAGGGAATTCAACATTCCGAGATCCACTGTGTCAAGAGTGTGTCGAGAATACCTAATTTCAGGCATAACCTCCCACCATGGACAACGCAGTGGCCGACCGCCTGCACTTAATGACCGAGACCAACGACGTGTGCGCAGAATGGTCAGTGTTAACAGACAAGCAACACTGCGTGAAATAACCGCAGGAATCAATGTGGGACGTACGAAGGATGTGTATGTTAAGACCGTGCCGCGAAATTTGGCTGTACTGGGCTATGCCAGCAGAAGACCGACTCGAGTGCCTTTACTAACAGCACGACATCGCCTGCAACGCCTCCCCTGGGCTCGTGACCATATCGGTTGGACCCTAGACGACTGAAAAACCGTCGCTTGGTCAGATGTGTCCCGATTTCAGTTGGTAAGAGCTGATGGTAGGGTTCGAGTGTGGCGCAGACCCCACGAATCTATGGGCCCAAGTTGTCAACAAGGAACTGTGCAAACTGGTGGTGGCTCCATAATGGTGTGGGCGGTTTTTACATGGAATAGACTGGGTCCTCTGATCCAACTGAACCGATCATTGATTGGAAAGGGTTATGTTCAGCTACTTGGAGACCACATGCAGCCATTCATGGACTGCATGTACCCAAACAATGATGGCATTTTTATGGATGACAATTCGCCATGTCACCGGGCCACAACTGTTCGCGGTTGGTTTGAAGAACATTCTGGACAATTCCAGCTAATAATTTGGCCGACAAGATCACCCGACATGAATCCCATCGAGCATTTATGGGACATAATCGAGAAGTCAGTTCGTGCACAAACTCCTGCACCGGCAACACTTTCGCAATTATGGACGTCTATAGAGGCAGCATGGGTCAATATTTCTGCCGGGGACTTCCAACGACTTGTTCAGTCCATGCCACGCCGAGTTGCTGCTCTTCGCTGGGCAAAAGGAGGTCCGACACGATATTAGGAGGTATCCCATGACTTTTGTCGCCTCAGTGTATATATGTACTGCTAAAATAGAATGCAATATTGAGATCGGACGAAAAAGGATTTTTTTTTTAAATTTTGCAATCCCTAAGGCTATTGAACATTTATGACTGCCGGCGTGTGATATTGGACTGACTACAGGATGCGACCATGGCCACCAACATCTGATATTGTCACCATCGAACTGGATTGAGAGAGCACGAGCACTTGGCTGACTTCCTCAGCCGTTTATCTTAGAATCCCGAGAAGTCCGATTCAAAATATACATTTCCCTAGAACTTACCAGGTTGTAATACTCTGAGGGCATGCCTAATTGCTGACATAACAAGCAGCGCTTTTTAAATTCATTATTGGATAATTTTTTTTGTCAATGCTGTAAAACATAAAATATGAACAACCAAGGAACTAATTTCATGTTTATTACTGACTTGCAAATATAGTCACCTGAAATTTTTGCCATAAGAAGAACTACAAAGCACACATATGCAAAGAGAGATGTTAAATGTATTAACGTTAAATGTAAACAGTTCCTACACTGAAAATACATTAACTAAAATAAGTATTGTTTTTTTTTTTNAAATGTATTAACGTTAAATGTAAACAGTTCCTACACTGAAAATACATTAACTAAAATAAGTATTGTTTTTTTTTTTCAAGCGAAGGCGATTGGGGCGTAATTCTAACAGCTGATTGCTCTTGGCCCATATGCTGATGGGTNGTTTTTTTTTTTCAAGCGAAGGCGATTGGGGCGTAATTCTAACAGCTGATTGCTCTTGGCCCATATGCTGATGGGTGGCAACGTAACAAAAGCCTATCGAGTTGTATGAAAAGAAAATAAATAAGAGGGGTTAAATTATGTATTCAGTTGAAAACTACTATACAACTATTACAAGCAAAAGCTTGTGAAACTCCAGAATATCACAGATTTCCTATCAAACGGCTACGGTGAAACATTTCAATATAACCAGATAATTTCCTTGCTGCATCATTTTTTCCTAATTTAAAACCAGATTGTCATTTAAAGCTTAAGAATAATGCCAGCGGATATCCCACAATTTTGACAAACTCAATACATACACAGAACATTTATGGAAGATTATCGATGTGAAGTTTTAGCGACATATGTTCAGTGAAAGCCGAGTTAAGACCAGACACGCGTGTACAGAAAGACGCGTAAAGGTGATCCTTTTTTTCCGCTAAACTGCATAGAAGACCCACCGTGAACATTGTACTATTTATTGATTTCTCTCATTACAAAGCTTACACAAAATACTGCCACACTGCAAAGAATTTCGATCGGTGTAGTTAGGCACATATTGCAAATTGTACGGTGCATCATTACAACCGGAAAGAATTAAAATAAAAAACATGTAACCTTTATAAAAATACGCTTGAAGCACAGTACCGTGTTTAGTTCCATTGGAAAATTCAAAATTCACACACATACCTAGTTAAAATTAAATTGGAACAGCCAAATATTGTATAATCTAATTTGTTTCATTATTCTTGGCCTTATGATTTTATTTACAAGTGCACGCATCGCNACAGCCAAATATTGTATAATCTAATTTGTTTCATTATTCTTGGCCTTATGATTTTATTTACAAGTGCACGCATCGCGAACTAAACAATAACAGGCCTGTAGTTAACCTTAAGTTAGCATAACCCTTCTTATTTTTATTTTTTTTAGTGTATGTTCCTCGTCTTTGCTCATATTTACCAAAACAAAGAAAAAGTCTTGATACTTGTGCTTTACATTAAATCCACAGCTTTTCAATCCTAAATCAGTTCGATGTTAGCATAAAGTATCGTAGCATATTAGTATATCACCTTTAATACCTAGTACTGAATCAGCAAAAGGAAAATGGGCTAATTTTATAAATAAGAACTTATATTTCACTTATAAATTTAAATTTCAGCTGTCGTATGCAGTATCGACGTAGTGTAGAGGATAATGAATTAAGGTATACACTGAGGTGACAAAAGTCATGGAATACCTCCTAATATCGTGTCGTACCTCCTTTTGCCCAGCGAAGTGCAGCAACTCGACGTGGCATGGACTCAACAAGTCGTTGGAAGTCCCCGGCAGAAATATTGAGTCATGCTGCCTCTATAGACGTCCATAACTGCTTAAGTGTTGCCGGTGGAGGAGTTTGTGCACGAACTGACTTCTCGATTATGTCCCATAAATGTTCGATGGGATTCATGTCGGGCGATCTTGGTGGCCAAATCATTAGCTCGAATTGTCCAGAATGTTCTTCAAATAATCGCGAACAGTTGTGGCCCGGTAACATGGCACATTGTCATCCGTAAAAATTCCATCTTTTTTGGGTACATGAAGTCTATGAATGGCTGCAAGTGGTCTCCAAGTAGCTGAAAATAACCCTTTCCAATCAATTATTGGTTCAGTTGGACCACAGGACCCAGTCCATTCCATGTAAAATCAGCCCACACCATTACGGAGCCACCACCAGCTTGCACAGTTCCTTGTTCACAACTTGGATCCATGGATTCGTGGAGTCTGCGCCACACCCGAACCCTACCATCAGCTCTTACCAACTGAAATTGGGACTCATCTGACTAAGCCAAGGTTTTCCAGTCGTCTAGAGTCCAACCGATATGGTCACGAGCCCAGGAGAGGCGTTGCAGGCGATGTCGGGCTGTTAGTAGAGGCACTCGAGTCGGTCAAGGCACTCGAGTCGGTCTTCTGCTGTCATAGACCAGTACAGTCAAAGTTGGCCGCACTTTCCTAACGAACACGTCCGTCATACGTCCCACATTGATTCCTGCGGTTATTTCACGCAGTGTTGCTTGTGAATAAGGTTATGCAACATTTGTTACACCTTGCATCAAACTTACACGAAACACAATGAATTTCCTGCGATTTGCAGTAGACGATTTCAGAGATTAAAATTCGCATTCTTAATTCTCAAGTTTAAACAATCACCGAGGAGCATTAGTTCACCGTGAGGGTATCCGTTATTGCTGTTGTTTGTATTTTCATTTATCTAGACGGGCGAAGTGAGAAACAATAATAATTATTAAAGTAAATTTTCATTTTTCAGTAAAATTGTAAAATCTTAAAATAAGAGTCTCGGTGTGTAATTTTCGTAGTCTTAATTAATTCAGGTTTTTTTTTGCATATTGGACTACGGTTGTAGTAATCAATTTTGGACCTATTGTTTTTAATTATTTTCTATAGATCATGCTGAAGTTTTCAGTTATTATAATAACCCAAAGAGAATATTTTGGTCACGTTATAAAAAAAAAAAAGTTCAATGAGAAATGGAATTTATGTTTTATAATGTGACTCTTTCAAATTAGGGTAACGGAGTTTCATAAACATTTCTATCATACAAAAAATGCCTCTTTTTGGGAAAAAGCATTTTTACGCAAACTTTTGCAAGTCCCAGTACTTAAAAATTTTTAAATGAGGCTATATTTTTATTGTAGCTACCCACAGTTAAGATGTCCACCTGGGTAGGCCGCCGAACGGTGTGCAATGCCCGAGAAGAAAACGTTTTATAAAAATACCGCCCAACGTGTTTGCGTGAGGGCTGCTTACGAATTGCATTTAGGAAAAGACGTTACCCGTCTGTATACGTTTTTCAGTTCCTCTGTCTCTCTCTAAAGCGTATTTTTAGCCTAAATTCCGAAGGAAAGAAAGGCTTATGAGATTACATTCTTGCTGTGTGTCTGTCTTTGTAGGTGTGCATATACATGTGTTTGTCTGTGCGTGTGTGTCTCCCCCCCCCCTTTTTTTCAATGTTTGAACGCTTCAACCTAATTTCACCAAACTAGGTACACATATAAAACTTAGTAAGGACACCTGACTTTTATAGTTTTCGATCACGTTGGGCACTTAATTAAAAAATGGAGGTCATTTTAAAATTTTGGGTGATATGTCATATGTCGGAAACCATTCAACCGAGATTTAAACCAAATTTTGTATGATGCGGACCATTGTGTAAACATTAAATCTTGAGATGAATATTGCTGTAGGTCCGTCATTATGAAAAATAGCACCAATTAAAAAAATTAATATTTTAAATTATATAAACCAGTTAAACTGATTCTCACCCAATTTAACATGTAAGTAAAACTATGGTAGGCCATGTAGACATAGGTGTTTGAACTTGATTAGTTACTTGTTTAAAAAATGGTGGCCGTTTGAATGTTTGAGGTTTATTTAGTATTTCTGCTATACTATTTAACCAATTTCGACTAAATTTTGTATACTTTAAGTAACTATTACAATAATAATATATACCAGCAAATAACCACTTTTGTCAGCCGTTTTGGAAGAAGTGCCATACGAATAAATAAAGTTAATATGTCATAACTACGTAAATAATTAACCGATTCCTACCAAATTTGGCAAACAACTAGCACTGATTCAGATAATGTTAAGTAACATCTTTTAGGAAAGTCAGAGACTTTTTTTCAAAATGGCGGCCATATAGCTATTTTAGTATTTAATGCTATATCGTCAAAACCATTTAATCAATTTAAACTAAACTTTGTATTCTGGCTGTAGATATTACAACTATAAACTATATGTACATATTACCTTTTTTACCCAGCATTTTGTAAGATAGCCTTGTACGAGTAAATAAAGTTTTTTGTCATATCTCGGGAACTATTGATATATTCTTTCCAAATTTGGCAAACTAATAGTACTGCAGCAGGTGGTGTAAACTGGTACGCTTTATGTAGGTCAGGCAATTATTTTCAAAACAGTGGATATACAAGATTTTTGGATAAGTACATTTTATTAACGAAATAATTTCCATCTTTACTTTATATGCTGGAAATACCTATTACAGCCATCAAATTCGTCTATGCAGAGCCTCATTTCTCTTCCATTTTGTAAGAGAGCCCTCCCAATAAAAATAATGGTTTTATCTTGCATCTCGGGAAACAATCAACCCATTCTTACAAAATGTTGACGAAGATGTTGTACTGTGGTAGGCCATAATAATAAACGTAATTTTAAGTAGGACACATGTATTTCAGAATGGCGACTATAAAATCATTTTAGTTTTGTGGGTGATATCTACGAAACTATGTAATCTATTTTAACTTAGCTTTGTATACTGGCAGTATACAATCATAAAAATTGTTACTACATTACTTTTATGTCCTCCATTTATGAAGATCGCCACATGAAAATTATGTGTGCCATGTCTCGAGAACCAATCAACCGATTCCCACCGAATGTTGCAATGGAAACTTCGAATAAATTTGTACCAAATTGTGCACACCATAAATGCTACAGAAGGTCGTGTAAACTTTTATGATTAAAATAGGTCAGACTACGACGCTGAAAATGGCGGCTTAATATATCATGTAGGCATGTTTGACATATATTAAACAATTTAACCCAATTCAACCAAAGTTTGTATGTAGACTGTATTTATAACAAGCATCGTATATGGAGCCTCTCTTTCTTTTTTGCAATTTATTAAGATAGCATAAAATAAGAAAATAATTTTTTATGTCATATCTTAGGGACTAAACAAGCGATTTCCATTAAATTATTTACACAATTTGCGCTACGGTAGGCCATGTAAACGTACATGTACTATGTGGGGCTCAGTCGCTTATTTTAAAAATAAAGGCCCTGTAAATATTTTAGGTAAAAAAACTCTATCATTCGAAACATAAGACTGATTAAATCCGAAGTTTGTGCTCCGAATCCGACCTCCGCAATGCAGTGGATTGCACGATAGCTTACAGTAAGAATTTTTCTGGGTTCAAAGTACCAGGTAAGGTATGTGTGTATTTGTAATTGTCTCAATACTGATGTGTGAGCTCCTGGTTCCATTTCTAAAGTTATTGCTTTCACAGAGAAGTCAAATAATTCCTACCAACTCAGCTTTTATGAACTTATTAAAAAATTAATTGCACACATGTTGCGGAAAGTAGGCTTATTAGTTATATCCAGGGGCAGTGATATTTCGCGAAAATATTTTGAGACAAGATACAGTCCAAAGCACTGTACGGTCGTCCAGCTTCTTTGATTGGCTAAACCATGTTCTGGCCCGTGTTACCCGTTTGCGCACGAATCACGAAGGTTCAGTGTCGGAGTTACTGAGTCCTGAGTGGCTTAGTCAAAGATGGACACGGCACCAGCAGCCAATGGAGGTATAACAACAAATTAGGTGTGTATGTAGTATTGAAGTATACTGCTGTGTGCTCCGATTTTTACGCGAAAAGTCACTGGCCCTAGTTATATCAGTAACTTCTAGTTTTGTTAGTGATAATGGCTTAAACAGGTGTTTTTATGGTCATTTTTAGGTATGAAAATTCCAATATAAAACATTAAAAATGGAATAGGGACATGTATCAGTGTATGAAATCTTTATTTTTATTATTAAGTCATAAAATAGTAGGGTCTCCGCTGAAAGTCTCATAGAGGTCATTATCGACGGCAAGACTGCACGCAATTTTAGTGTCTTGCGCGTAGAGGTGATGAGAGAGTTTATGCGCATGTCTCGGTCACCCCAAGCGTTCCCACGCTTAGGCCTCAGACGTGCAAAATTCCTTCAATCAGGCGGACACCTTAACGTGTTGATGCACATGCGCATTACCATTGGGATTTTGCACTGGAAAATGCCTGTCACAAAAACCACGCACGTAAAACCCACCTGTACAAAATAAATTGAGTTACTTCAAATGAGGAGTATACTTTGAGCTATGTCTGTTTAGAATTTGGTTAGAATGACTTCGGGAATAAATATTTAGAATTTACTAATGAATTTTTTTTATCTAACCAAAAGCTGTTTTCATTATGTTCCTGACTATGTTTGTATGAATATTACGTAGAATATACAGATTTTTCTGAGTTACAAAAAATTAAAACTTAAAGTTTAAAAACTTTCATGTGAAATGTTTTTTTTGGTTTTGTTTTGGAAGTCACATCCCATACATGAATAAAGTGCGAACNGTAGAATATACAGATTTTTCTGAGTTACAAAAAATTAAAACTTAAAGTTTAAAAACTTTCATGTGAAATGTTTTTTTGGTTTTGTTTTGGAAGTCACATCCCATACATGAATAAAGTGCGAATAATCGCTTATTATGGATGAGTTATAAGTATTGACAGTGTGTAGCTGAATTTTTTTTGGCGGTAGTCTATGCTTTTTAGTAGCGCATAAACAATCCACTGATTTATATTACATATGTATGAATTTTTCTCTAATGTAATTAATATATTCATAGGCCTGCTATTAGTAAAAAATGTGCCCTGTGTATTTCAGTTCTTATATATGGAAATACTTCTTCACTTTAAACACTAATTTTTTCTGTCAAGAAATGTGAGAGTTATAATTAATAACAAAGGCGAGAATTACAATACTCCAACAAATATGCGCATTATAATAACACAATAGCATTCTATGTAGGATCTGTATATCTACGCATTATCCTAGCAGTGTGCTCTGCAGAAAATATGTAATTATCGAAATATTTTTTTTAATGTGGCGAATGACAAAGAATTAAAAAAAAATATGCTTTGAACTAAAATTGACAAGGATGGAAAATTTCAGAGCAAATTAAAACAGAAAGAACGATGTTTGCGAAAGTTTATACATCATATGAAAATTTTATTAAATTCCACCTAGGCGGAATGTATGAATTGAAATCAGCTCTTATTAAAACACTGAAAAAGCAAATAGGCTATTTATTTACTTTTATACAAATTTTCCAAACGTTACAGAAAGTCGTTATTTTGTCATTTGCATATTTCATTCTTCATTAGCCAACTTGTAAAATCTTAATTCTACTGTTTTAGTTATTTAAAAACCATCCCGAATACAAAAAAATTAAATAAACGGGAATGTATTGTTGCAGAGAGTTTTAATAGGCTACATTTCGTTTTTAATAAAATGAAGCAAGGCTGATGCTGATTATTTATGTTGAATTATCTTCTTAAATCTCATTATATTTTTGCAGGTGATGAATAAATCAATGTTTTAATATAATTCATTATGTTTTAAAGCAGTTTATGGCGAATTATGCTTACAGCCAAACTATTAGCCTACAGTTTTCTTGATAAACAATTTTACAATGTCCTCTTGGCTGGAATTTCTAACTGACGAAAATATTTATAGAAATTCTCCTTGAAACTGCGTTTATAATATAATAATTATTAATTACACGTGGTTTATAAAGTTATCAGTAAAATAGAACAAAGGTAAAAATAGAAAATATAATAAAAATGCGGCAGGAAAATGAGACAACGCTTTGTGCCGGGACTCTGGTGTAGGACATAAGAAAGAAAAAAAAGGTAAATATTTTTCCCCCGTTTATTAATGGTATATTTTACATTTAGTTGCAAAAATTAAATACATACCTTATTGACGTAACTAAATTCGTGTAAGATATGCGCTCAAAATTTCTCAGTATAATTTATAGGTACATGGGCCTAATAAATAATAAATTTCTCAGAGAACCTACTTCTTTATACAAAAAATCCAATTACATGTTTCGAAATATCAAACATTTTTACAATAAGTTGCCTAGGTTGTCACGTTGAAATGCATNCCCCCGTTTATTAATGGTATATTTTACATTTAGTTGCAAAAATTAAATACATACCTTATTGACGTAACTAAATTCGCGTAAGATATGCGCTCAAAATTTCTCAGTATAATTTATAGGTACATGGGCCTAATAAATAATAAATTTCTCAGAGAACCTACTTCTTTATATAAAAAATCCAATTACATGTTTCGAAATATCAAACATTTTTACAATAAGTTGCCTAGGTTGTCACGTTGAAATGCATACACTCACAAACATTTTCTTATGCTTATAATGTCCCTAACATCGTCTCTCGGCATGCCTGCGTAATTATCAAAATTTCGAGTCATAACAGTACCGTGGAAGTCTGTATGGATTACGTTTTCCAATAAACTCATGGTATTAAAGAAATAACTTACTGTAGTTTGAAAACATCGTACACTGAGAGAAGTATTTAGTCAAAGATACAAAATGAAGTGGGCCTACTGGTTTACAATGGAAAATATTTTGTTGACTCAGTTAATCGGCTGTTAGCCCAAACCTTTATATTTTTTCCTTTGAACCAAATAAATCATTAAGAACTATTTGTTGAGTCGAATAACTGTTCAGTTGTTCCAACGTTATGTAGGATTACCTACACGAAGTAGCGGGTTCGATACTCGGTCGTGCTTTCACTTTGTTTTTATGATGCCCTAAACTGTTTAATGTACCTGCGTGGAGCCGCCAAATAGATCTTGCAAGTTTGTGGCGACCAAATATGATTCACATAATAATATGATTTCAGTGACAAAATATTCCATTGCACTTACGCAAATAGTTAATTTGGTCGTACCAAGCAAAGTTTGTTTAATTTAACAAAATATTTATTTTTCTAGTGAACTATACACACTAAATCTGAAGCAGTGATTTCAACCAGTAGAATTATTGTACTGAATCTTTAGATAACGAGTTGTCATCTAATGGCAAAACAGTAGAATACACTGAGGTTTTACTGGCAGGCCAGTGGGATTCACTAGGAATGAGCAGAAATCAGAAAATCAGAAATACCTGCAACTAAAATGATCAGTAAATTTTTACTGGTTCAAGTGGAGCAGTTCCAACAAACCTGCTCTCAAATTCGCCGATTTGGAGTAGTTTCGAATTTAGAGTGGATAGTTGCATTAAAATGTTATGATTAGAAGTGTGCTTGATTTTAAAAACACGTATATATTTGTGAAACCAATGCGCTGGCCTTAATAGAAGCTACGTGGTTATAACAGTTATCGAAGAAAAAGAACAGTTAAATGTCGAGATTCAAAAGTTAGTTACCATTCAGCTGTCAAGTTCACTCAACCATACCGGCAGAGACAATGTTACGGTAACTCATATGGAGAGTAGCGATAAAATAGAAATAACACCAAAGTATATGTTGATACACCTCATAGCACCGAAATTTACGCCAAGANGGAGAGTAGCGATAAAATAGAAATAACACCAAAGTATATGTTGATACACCTCATAGCACCGAAATTTACGCCAAGAAACATAATTAAACGAGCAAATATAATACATTTCATGAAATTAACAAATTAAATTCCGAATATATTTTTGTAAGAAAGGACTAGATGTTGTCTAGAGATTTCAAAGTTAGTACCAGAACACAATTAAATACCTAAGTCTGTCTCAGTTTTTCATTTTTAAATAATTTGCCGATTATATAGTTATTTAAATCCTATACGTGTTACGAATCTTATGGGAAAATGTGTCCGTATATGCATTTTTGCTAACTACATAGAGCGTTAAAAATTATAAAGAATAGCACCGGAATTTTTAATTTTTGAAACGAAATTTATATTAAAATTAAACCATAAAATCTTTTCCTTACCTATAGGTTCCCGATTCTCGCTGAAAAATCTGTCCGTATGCAAACATTATTTGATTTGTTCTGCTCAGGTAATTTACTTCCAAGGATTCACTTTATATTCGCTGTACTTTCTTCCTTTAGCAAGTTCTGTTAGTATTTTAAACTTCCTTCTTCTTCTCCTCACACTTTGCCACGTGGATTTTCAACGTCTACAGTCTAATAATTATCTTCTCCAAACACTATCATCTCTGTATGTGTACTGACAGAAAAATTTGGCGAGTTCAGTGAAATGTGGACTACGCTCGTGAGTGCCGTCTGCAATCTAGCTTAAGTTGTCTGTTCACTGTTTTCTATACCAGTAAGTAGACATCTTAACCCCCAGACCACGAATCACGGTATTTGTTCATTGTTTTCTTTATGCCGCTATTGCTGTAGGGTGCGTTTAATAATATGCAATCTAAATCCCGAAGTAATTGAAATAAACGCGAGGTTTAAATCTGGCTTGTTCTGAACTTGATTAGCGAAATTTTTTGCTCCCAATGTATGTACTCTGTTGAATCTCTGATTAGGCGTGCGAGTTCATTCCTGAGCTTGTCAGTCAATTTCTCCCTCGTGTCTTTTGCTAGAACCACGTATTGAAAATTCTAGTAAAATGATTTTCTTACGAATATGAAGTGTTTTACTCATGCTTTTTAAGTGTTCATAGCTAATTTTCAGAGGAGCGTACCAAAATATTTATGGTTTAATTTTATTTTATTACGTAACAATTTCTGGATGATAATAGTAACCAAATATTTTACTAATATCACATTTTAATTACTGCATGCGTGATGTCTTTAATTAGTTTATTTGTGAACATTTTCTGATCGCTTTATTAATAATGGAATTTTTTTTGAACGTGGAAACAATTGCAAATATGATAACTTACATCATAAACTATAGGATTTAAATCATACACTAGAAAAAAGTTGCTGTTCGTAATTCGTTCACCACGTACTTAAGTGTTTGTAAGCTGTTCACGATTAATTGAACACTTTTGAAAACCCTGCTTAGGATCAATTTTTCTCATTTGTATCATTCCGATATATGTAATATTATCATTGCCGTGGACAGTCTCGCTTTATTCACGTGTCATCCAAGTAGACAAAGTAGAATTTTTAATAAAAGGAAATGTGTTAAAAAATATGTAGCTGAATTCGTGCTCCTGTCTGCATAAACAAAAACACTGTCTTTCGTTGCCACAAATTTATAACTTACATTGCACTTCCGGTAGGACATGTCTTAGAACAACTTATATTCATTCGTTGCCAACTTAACTGGGAGTTTGCATGCCAGTGTGCACTGAAGGATGCAATTGATTACTGACAGTAATTTTTTTTTCAGAAGGTTGATTTTAAAAGTGCTTACTTTACCGCGAACAGTATTTACCAAAATATCACGAGAATTTCCTTGTACACTATTGTGTAATAACTAGAGACCCGGAAATGTTGCGGATTCATTTGGCACAAGCTAATACTTTGCGCACAAGATCTTCAGTTAGAATTTCATAGCTTATTCAGGGTGTCCACTGAAATAGCATTTACAAATTCCCTGGCTTTTCCCTGTTTTCCGGGCCGAATCTTACCATTTTCCCTTGCCTATTTTCAGGACTAAAATCTTGCAATACCAAATTTTTTTCTCTATTACCAGAAAAAAATATANATATTATTTTCTCTATTACCAGAAAAAAAGATACTATAAGTGAAGTTGAATTAAATTACACTACAACATACCAAGCAAGCAGGGCCAACATTTTATTTAGGTCATCAATATTTCTCACGATATATGTTATTGACTTCACACGAGTGCCCATTACAGACCACAAGTACTTTATTTTGTACATATAGGCCCCATGTCACTTTGCAAGGATGTATTGCCAGTTCACAAACTTTAAAACTAATATTTTAAACTACTTATTTTCACAATAAAACTATTCTGTATTTACACAGCTAAATATTTTTTACAGAATAGCAATTATTTATATTTTCCCTGACCCAGGTGAAAATTCCCTGACATTTCCCTGACTTTACCCTGTCACATGAAATTCCCGGACTTTTACCTGTTTTCCTTGTGGGTGGGCACCCTGTTATTGCTCCATATTTAACTCCATCCCAGGTATAGTCTATTCGCGGTATCTTCACACTTTTTGAAACAAACCTTTGAAAAATCACACCANTATCTTCACACTTTTTGAAACAAACCTTTGAAAAATCACACCAGGTATGACGTACTTGGTTGTTTCCTGAATATGTTATGTATCACAAACGTTTTATACTTTAATCAAAATAAATGTATCTTATTTCTGGNACCTGTTTTCCTTGTGGGTGGGCACCCTGTTATTGCTCCATATTTAACTCCATCCCAGGTATAGTCTATTCGCGGTTTCTTCACACTTTTTGAAACAAACCTTTGAAAAATCACACCAGGTATGACGTGTTTGGTTGTTTCCTGAATATGTTATGTATCACAAACGTTTTATACTTTAATCAAAATAAATGTAGCTTATTTCTGGNTTTGGTTGTTTCCTGAATATGTTATGTATCACAAACGTTTTATACTTTAATCAAAATAAATGTAGCTTATTTCTGGTTAAATTAATATTTTACTTATATTTTATACATAAATTATAGTATTTAATTTATAACCAAAACGAATAAAACCAGAGAGAAAATATATGTGTAGGTAATGCCTAGTAAGAAATAGTTCTTATGCGAAATATTATTAAACTAAGTGCGCACGTATGCGGTGCGTTGTCCCTATCGTGTAATTTTGTAGACTCTGTTAAGATTGGCGAGCATGAGGCGGAGGAATACTCTGGAAGTAGAACTTTAGCAGTGCTCCGGAAAAGCTGGAGGTAACCGTGAATGGACTATAGCAAGGGATTCGGTCATTTTTTCTTTGCGGTTTATTTATTCGGCTCGAAGTCGTCCAAGGCGCGTCTAACTCTGATCCAGTAGAAGAAAAATCTCGTGTACACACATGTCTGAAGTCTGACTTGTGAGATGACTTCGTGAAATATCCGAGTCTCAGGAATTCCTGCCNTCTCGTGTACACACATGTCTGAAGTCTGACTTGTGAGATGACTTCGTGAAATATCCGAGTCTCAGGAATTCCTGCCCATTAAAAATTTACACAGTAATTATAAACTATGTGCTTTGCGCTATGAAATCCTCATATTTATAGCTATCTTCAAAATATATGTATTTATAAAGAATATGGGTTTACGTTTATAAAGTGATTATTTACAGACATCAGCGCCATAAAAATTATAGTTTGTGTTAAAAAGTATCCATATGGTCTCAGACATACCAACAACACTATGATTATGAAGAATACACGTTATTACATTAGGATGNATAACACTATGATTATGAAGAATATACGTTATTACATTAGGATGGGCTACTTGTGCGTATGAAACTCAGAATATGTACGAAGATAACACATCACATTCTGAAGTGACATATCTATATAACTATGAAGACTACATTTTTATACTGCGAAGTGTTCTGTGTATTTACAGACATGCCTACAATATATACAAATAAAACACATCTATACATTGCGAAGTAACTTAATATTCAGGACATACATGTTTACTTTAAAGTGTACGAAGAATATAAATTTTAATATTACGAAGTGTTCTGTATATTTACATACNGGACATACATGTTTACTTTAAAGTGTACGAAGAATATAAATTTTAATATTACGAAGTGTTCTGTATATTTACATACATCTGTAATAAACACGGAGATTATACATCTTTACTTACTGTACCTATGTTTACAGACATATCTGTATGGACACCAATAATATAGGCCTACGTAGTAAATTACGAAGTGTTGTGTGTATTTACAAACAAACCTGTAAAAACACGAAGAATATAATATATTTTTACATTACGAAGTGACCGTAACTTACAGACATACGTATATAAGAATAATATAAGTACATTTTGAAATTACAGGCTGTTCTGTGGACTATATTCAAAGGCAACCCCGTAATAAATACGAAGAATACATATTTTTACATTATAAAGTGACCGTAAATTTACAAACTTGTCTTTATTTCCACGAATAAAACATATAGGCAATTTTGTTATGGAATGGTTGTATTTTTACGAATATCCAAGGAGTAACTTTCACCGGTACTTACAGTAAATTAACAGACAAAATTTTTATCAGTCAACACTTGTCGTTGCAAAGCTTGAAAACTTATATTAATAATATACTATGTAGCGTAAACACGCGAGCTGGGAGACATCGTTTGTTGTTCAGAATATACTCCGTAGTCGCATGTATACAGGTTGTCAGGTAATTCGTGAATACGGACTCCACCACACGAATCTCCAGTCAAAACTAAGTACAAAATCGTCTTTGGTAAAAATGCGCAAGAGTCTTAGNACGGACTCCACCACACGAATCTCCAGTCAAAACTAAGTACAAAATCGTCTTTGGTAAAAATGCGCAAGAGTCTTAGTTTACGAGAAAAGCAACATTAAAGTAGAACAAATGACTACTCCATGTTAAGCACAGCGTGCATCATCAGCATAAAAAACGTCGTAAACGTCATAACAGGTGTTAGAAGTTTGCTCTGTTCATAGCAAATGCATTTTTTTTTCGCATGTTGGATGCATGCAGCCTGCATGGAGCTTGGCCGCCCATGGCCATTTCCATGTGCCAGTACTCACTGCATGTGAACTCAATGGCCGCCTTGGCACTACTGAGGTCGGCTCTTTCCCTTGCCGTATGTCTTACGACGACACATTAGCTGCAGCATCGCCACATCACCTCGCCCATATCTATCTACCACAATGTTTGCTACAATGGTGTTTAGAACTTTCATGGCGTTTTTCTCGTAAACTAAGTGTCTAATGTATTTTTACGTAAGAGTATTTTCTACTTTAGTTTTCACCATAGATTCGTGTAGTGCAGTCCGTACACGCGAATTACCTGACATTCTGTTTACAAGTTGCTGCCAATAATAAAATAGACAAACACTTTTTTTTTATTGTTTGTTCGTTGCAACGCCTAAAACTACATTTCTATGTACGCCTGAAAGAATTAACACTTATTCGTCTAGTTCCCGCTATTTCCATGCTTCGTGGTCCAAGCGTCCCCTCTCATAATGCTTTCGTAATATAAGTCCTTCTATTAATGCCGTGATTATATCGGAAGTGGAGTATGTACTGCGTTGGTGCTTCCGCTGTTACAGAGTGAAAATTTCCACGTACGTTTTGCAAACCATTCTTTCGAAACTAGATGCCAAATTTTTTTTCATCTTAACTACACACTTTTATGAAATATGAGAAATACTTAGTGCATATTTATGTTTATAAGTAATACATTTGAAGTGTACAGAACTTGCTTGTTGAAGTTAAGCTTTAGTTTTACACATTACACAGTAACGTGTTTTTAAAATTTTCATTTACTTATCGTATTGCGACAATAATCAGAGCAAATATTTCCCAAAGAGTTTTGTAAAATAACACAATTCTTTTTACTGAGTAAGTGTCTTACCTACATGAGCGCTGCTAGCATGGGCGTTCATTTCTGGACACGTTTCATAAAGATAAATAATAGTTATTTTTATAGTCCATNACGGACTCCACCACACGAATCTCCAGTCAAGACTAAGTACAAAATCGTCTTTGGTAAAAATGCGCAAGAGTCTTAGCTTACGAGAAAAACAACATTAAAGTAGAACAAATGACTACTCCACGTTAAGCACAGCGTGCATCATCAGCATAAAAAACGTCGTAAACGTCATAACAGGTGTTAGAAGTTTGCTCTGTTCATAAGAATGCATTTTTTTT
This sequence comes from Clitarchus hookeri, assembly GCA_002778355.1. Taxonomy (NCBI): domain Eukaryota; kingdom Metazoa; phylum Arthropoda; class Insecta; order Phasmatodea; family Phasmatidae; genus Clitarchus; species Clitarchus hookeri. The sequence goes on along the minus strand of NQII01003467.1, from coordinate 14,856 downwards.
TCGCATGTTGGATGCATGCAGCCTGCATGGAGCTTGGCCGCCCATGGCCATTTCCATGTCCCAGTACTCACTGCATGTGAACTCAATGGCCGCCTTGGCACTACTGAGGTCGGCTCTTTCCCTTGCCGTATGTCTTATGACGACACATTAGCTGCAGCATCGCCACATCACCTCGCCCATATCTATCTACCACAATGTTTGCTACAATGGTGTTTAGAACTTTCATGGCGTTTTTCTCGTAAACTAAGCGTCTAATGTATTTTTACGTAAGAGTATTTTCTACTTTAGTTTTCACCATAGATTCGTGTAGTGCAGTCCGTACATGCGAATTACCTGACATCCTGTTTACAAGTTGCTGCCAATAATAAAATAGACAAACACTTTTTTTTTATTGTTAGTTCGTTGCAACGCCTAAAACTACATTTCTATGTACGCCTGAAAGAATTAACACTTATTCGTCTAGTTCCCGCTATTTCCATGCTTCGTGGTCCAAGCGTCCCCTCTCATAAAGCTGTCCTAATATAAGTCCTTCTATTAATGCCGTGATTATATCGGAAGTGGAGTATGTACTGCGTTGGTGCTTCCGCTGTTACAGAGTAAAAATTTCCACGTACGTTTTGCAAACCATTATTTCGAAACTAGATGCCAAATTTTTTTTCATCTTAACTACACACTTTTATGAAAAACTTAGTGCATATTTATGTTTATAAGTAATACATTTGAAGTGTACAGAACTTGCTTGTTGAAGTTAAGCTTTAGTTTTACACATTACAAAGTAACGTGTTTTTAAAATTTTCATTTACTTATCGTATTGCGACAATAATCAGAGCAAATATTTCCCAAAGAGTTTTGTAAAATAACACAATTCTTTTTACTGAGTAAGTGTCTTACCTACGTGAGCGCTGCTAGCATGGGCGTTCATTTCTGGACACGTTTCATAAAGATAAATAATAGTTATTTTTATAGTCCATNGTGAGCGCTGCTAGCATGGGCGTTCATTTCTGGACACGTTTCATAAAGATAAATAATAGTTATTTTTATAGTCCATTCACGGTTACTTCCAAACGTTTTGAAGCTCTGCTAATGTTCCACTTCTAGGATATTCCTCTGCACCATGCAAACGACGCTTAACCGAGACTAGAAAATTACACCAACAAAAAGACAACACACCGAATTCATGTTGCCCCTTCAGTGTAATAATATTTTGCATAACACATTATTTCTTACCAGGCATTAGTATTACACCTATTTTCTCTCTGTATTCATAGTAATTATAAATGAAATGCTATAACCTATAGATAAAATATAAGTGAAAGTTAAATTTTACTAATTATAAGGTTCTTAAATGTTAACAAAAGTATAAAACTATTGTGATACGGGATATATTTATTAAACAACCAAGCAAGTCATAAATGGGATGATATTACGAAGGTTTAATTTAAAACGTGTGAAGAAACTGCGAATAGACTATAATGATAGTTTTCGATCACGCTGTGGCACGCCTGACTCACATTCGTTGAGTCCTATGTTCGACACCGTCCTACTACACTNGATAGTTTTCGATCACGCTGTGGCACGCCTGACTCACATTCGTTGAGTCCTATGTTCGACACCGTCCTACTACACTGCGGAGTGTTGTTTTACGTTATTTAACCGTCGCCATTACAGACAAATTATAGGCCTAATACAATCTGTTATGCGGTTGACCAGTATTTCAATTTTAACTCCCGAGATAAAATTNACAGACAAATTATAGGCCTAATACAATCTGTTATGCGGTTGACCAGTATTTCAATTTTAACTCCCGAGATAAAATTTAAAGTCAGAATAACGAAATGTTAAAACACATACCGCAGGTGAACCAAGGGTTGGATTCCAAATAAACTGCAGCATTACATGTCCTGTTATTATGGCAGTATGATTGGACTGTGTCCATTGCCGACCATGAGAATAAATACAAATAAATCGCACACACGCAGAACTCAACAAGACAAATAACGAAGGAAGAAAAAAACTTTTTACAACTTTACAGACAGATAATTACGAGAAGCTGTTTCCTTGTCAATAGAAAACCAATATTTATATAATTAAAACGACAAAAAGATGGACGAACAGCTTCTCATCACAAAACAGGACAGACAACAAAAGTAAACCAAGAGAAAAGACAACACGATGAAACCCGACAGCGGTTCACCTGCTGCTCGTAATTTCCACATTAAATTTTATCTCGAAAGCTGAAATTGAGTTACGGACGAACAGCAAAACAAATTTGCCAGAAATGTTGTTCTCGACATACTATAAACATAGGCTGTTGTTCCGAGCTCTAGCTTCACATATTAATTTCGTATAATTTCGAGAGTTACGCGAAAAAAATACATAAAATTAAAATTCCTATAACACGTTTTATTCTTTTTTTAAAAGGAAATTTCATCCATTGCCGTTTTCTTCAGGCTATTATTTCATAAAACAACGGAAAAGATGTTATATGCTAAAATGTAGAAAAAAAAATATTGATCACTTGAACATCATTAAAGTGTGGCCGAACAGGTTCCCTCATCAACTCATGTTAATTATTTACCTTGCTGAAAACATCATAGATTATTATTAGTACCTAGTTATTGTTAGTCACTCCTTTCCAAGATTTTCTTATTACTAAAATTTAAGATGGCATTTCAGATCCAACGTTTGATATTTTTGCTTATTTTGTTCTGGCGGGAAGAATTATTGTGCAAACTTGCTAATTAAATATCAGGTATGGCCTAACAAACACCAAAATTTTCTACAGGCAGGGAAATATGTAAAAGAAAAACATTTAAATTTCAACGATAGTTTCAAAATGATACTACAATCACTAGAAACTTTGTGAGTTACCAGATTGTTCTTTTGTATTGTGCGTGCTGGGCGCTATGATGCTGATCACACTTCGTCCATGCAGGAATGCTGCTTCGTAAACGAAACTCTCTTTGCATAAGTTTGTAAATTATGTACAGGAAACTCTAGGAGATACAACTAAGCAGTACAACTGGGCATATACCTACTTTGCAAGTGAGATAGTATATACGGGATGATTCTAGAATCATGGGACAAACATTGAGGGGTGGTAGAGCTCACTAAAACAAACAATTATTGTATAGGAATATATGGGCGGGAGTGACGCGTTGAGGCACAAACACAAAAATAACACATGAAATGCAACACATTGTTTATTTACAACGTCGCTGCTAAATGCCTTTTTACAGCAATGTTTGTAATAATTGCTCAAAATTGCTACCACCGACAGTGATGCAAGCTTGGTAGCGTCGGTGGAGTGATTGGCGAACATATTCAAATACGCCGGGTATTTCACGCACGCCACCATTGTCAGCCAATCACGCCATATGTAGAGGTCGCCAAGCATGCGTGACTGTTGGTGGATGCATTTCCAGCAGCAGTTTTAACATTTTCTGTACGGAATCACTCGTTAAGTATGCTTCTAATGAACATTTTATTTTTCCGTTAATGTGTTTATATGTTTAGTCTTACAGTAGAAAGATTTTGTAAAAAAATTATAAATCGCTTAAATAATTTAGAGGAAAGGAACATTTGCCGGCCTAGAATAATACCAGTTATTATATAAAGGCTGTTCAGAAATGTAATTAAGTTGTGTACGCTGAATTTTGACACAGTCCGTAGTTGCGTAAGTGATGTAGTGGTTTTTAATAATTGGCCTTTTTTTGGAGGTTTGTTGGTCTGTTGCAAAACTGTCATAAGTATGGAATCGTTAATAATGCTACGTCAAAACAAGTGTCATGTGGAAATCTGCAAAATTAAATATTGCGTCTTTATGTGTTCACCGCGGCTAACAGTTTTGTCCGGTATAAGCGTATTAAATTATTTTTGGAATTATCTTACCCGATTTTCTCTTCAGCCGCTCATACACTCAAAACATTATAGGCCTAACAAATACAATTTTTACCTTGTTTAGCGGTTTTCAGATAATCGTTTATCAATCAAGAGATTTTTTAATATTATGAATTGTAATTGTTTGGAAACTCTTTAACAGGTCAGTTTTTCACTATAAATTGATACGACTGGAAAATATCTTCAGTGACTAGAACAATAATAAACTGACAACATATTCTTTCGTTCGCTGAAACGTGGCCTATTGCAGTAACAGCAAAAAATAAATACACGCAACAGTAATAAAACATTAGCCCAATACCCCGCATGATTTATAATTAATAAGGTACCGAGTATACGTATCGTGGTGCGCAGTTCACTGATTCTGTTGGACTTGCTATAAATCGACGATTAATAGATAAACTAAAAATTTCAACTTGTAGCGTATTTCAGACGATATCTTGTGACCCAGTGCCAATACGGAAAATAATTTATTTTCAGTCATACTTACGCCTATTTCCCGACAATAATTGAAAGTTACTTTTTTCACATTCGAGATACTATTTGGTGAAGAGTTCCTCAGAAATACAAGGTATTATGGTTATATCATAGAAAATAGATAAAAGCCTATTCACAAACTGGTAAGTATATACAACAAATACGTTTATTCAAAAGTAGTAGTTCATGATTATATTATAGGATTTGTTCTAAAGACACGGTATTTGAGGGGAAATTTCATTATTTCCCTTTCCACCTTCTCCCTTGCTTGGTTGCGGCTTTTGTGCAAGGATAAACCNATTTGAGGGGAAATTTCATTATTTCCCTTTCCACCTTCTCCCTTGCTTGGTTGCGGCTTTTGTGCAAGGATAAACCCAACATTGTAGTACTGCAAAAATAACAGTTATTTACTAGCGTTAATTTCAACGCTTTAGTTGCAAAAACAGCTAAATAATAGGCTATACGAGTTTCTTAAAATTTTGCAAATGCAACGCAAAACCTGAACACACACACACACACACACACACACACATATATATATATATATAGATGTACATAAAGTGTTATTGTCTAAAACATTTGTTTACAATATAAATCTACAGCAAGAAATACAAAAATTTACAGAAATGACTCTTGTCCTTAACAAGTCATTTCGCTTCCAAAGTGACTTCCATTAGCGAATAAATATTTTTTTTTTGGCAATCTTGTTGTTAACGAATCGTGTTTATATTTTACGTCTGCTCAGAACTAAGATGTCATAAAAATTTTCATGTGGTGTATTCACAGCGCGGTGAATAATTTTTCGCATAATTTGTTTTGCTATTCATACAATTTTGCGACTGTTACATTGAAGCAGTTTTTCTGCTTGCACTGNATTTTTCGCATAATTTGTTTTGCTATTCATACAATTTTGCGACTGTTACATTGAAGCAGTTTTTCTGCTTGCACTGTAGGTAACTGCACTCTAAACTTGAATCAATGAGAATTTCACTGTTTCAATCAGTTTACAGCACCTGACTGATTCAACAGTCACTTCAGTGAATTTAACTGAAGAATAAGTAAAGAAAATTCCAGTTTTCCTTCACTTATTGATTCAGTAACATTTTTCACTGATTCATGTCATTTTTTTCACTGATTTTCAGTGATCTGTTTTTTGACTGATGGATCAGTTAAACAGCGTGTAAAAATGGCCGTTAAAAACGATCAAGTGAAATAACAACGTATTAAATAATAAAACCAATATATAATACTTTCTAAAATATGTTTCGTCTTTGAAAACACCATTTCACGAGTTTACATGAACATTCAGTCTTTCATTCCGTTTTTAAGTCTTTCATTTCGTTTTCATGTAATCATCAAGGTGCTCAGTTTGAACGTTTAAACTGCATTTAGTGTGGCGAAGATAGTGCACTCATACACACTATTTGTTTTAATAATCCTAACAGTACTAATTAAACCAAAGCCGAAACTACATGATTTCGAAGATTACTTATAAGAAATATATTTTCCTCTCTTTCATACATCTCGACTTAATAGTTCAGATGGTAAGATAACGGTCTAAACGCGAAGTGGAAAGGGTTTGTGAGTTCAGTCCTGGACGCTTGTGGAAATTATTTACTTTTTAAAATGTCGGTAAGTAGCGCAATACTATCGTAAGATGTTTATTTCTCGTAATGATTTGGCTAAATGCAAAAAAAAAATATATTTTATTTGCCGCTGCAGTTGAACGTCACTAATTCAACCGGTGAAATTTTTTCACTGAAAAAATCAATGTTTTTTTAGTTATTCTAAGTGGAGTCATTTTCACTTATTAAAATAGTTGGATTTAACTGCGAATCAGTGGTTTTTCACTGATTCGAATTTAGAGTGTTTAAATAGATAACGTTATATTAGCTAATCAAAAACAAATAAAAAGCTTAACCACCAAAGACCTTTAATAGAACCTACCCGCCTTAGAACATGCATCACATTTACATCGCGATAGACATTAAGGGTCATAATAAGAAAAAATAAACTATATACTTAAAAATTAAGGGTGCTTGTCATAAAAATAATTATTTTATCTGTATTTGTTTAAAGTACCGTTCAACTTTTAGACATTACTCACAAGTACTACACTGTTAGGAAAAATGCCCGTTAAATTACGAAAAGTTCTCGTTACAAATTATCCATATGCGTTAAATTACGGACTCTTGGTTTTTTTTAATAACGTTCTCTCCGTTAATTTTCCATAAATCTCAGTGAATTCACGAAACGAGTCGATAAACTTCCAAGTAAGTTTTTTTTTAAATCTGCATTTAATAAATAGGGGCCACGAAAAAACGTTTTACTTCCGTTATGTGGGTGTTTCATTGTGTATAAAAGTGGCTGTTAAAAAGTTAAAAAATTTTGTCCGGTAGCCACATCTGAACTCGAAAAAATATGTGATTGTTCGACGGGTTATACAATAACCTACCACGCTCTTACATAAGACACTGAGAATAAGGCATGTCCTCCCTTAGTTTCTAGTCACGTTGGAGTGTGTTTTTATTTCAGATTTACAAACAGAGGTAAGAAAAAGAATTTTATTTTCGTAACGTATTTCACTGTGAGAAAGAAATTAAACATTTAAAGATTTGGTCTTGTAGTGGGATTTGAACACGAATCGAATAATTTACACTTATTAATTCGAACCATTCACCTACCACATTTCCATACAAATTACTTCGTAATTATGGACTTTACATGGAAGTGACGAACTTGCCTCTCTTAGTTTCTAGTCGCGTTATAGCACTTGCTTTTTTTGTTTTATTTGTGGTTTATAAAATAAAATTGCAAAAAATAGTTGTATTTTCGTTTTGTGCCCGCTTCACTGTGAATACAGAAGGCTTTGTCCTGTAGCGGAATTTGAACAAGAATCAACGAATTGGCGCTCCATGAGTGGTTCGCCACTCACCTGCTACAATTGTGCACGAAGTAGTATTGTGAAGATGGGATTTTATATGCTTCAGGTATCATCTGCGTTGTTCGTAACTCAAAATCGAAGTCATAATAATACGAAGAGCTTCCGTATTTTATATTTGCGGAGCTCATTTCCGTTATTCGTCATTACGGAGTTCCTTTACATAAATTAACTCTACATCTCCGTAAAAGTTTCCATAAATCTACAGAAATTTCTAACAGTGATATACTCGCACAAAAAAAAAACCAGCATATTTTGTGCACAGTGGTATGTCAGAGTCACAATTTTAGTGTTTTTGGGACGTCCAAATAATAAAAAGTTACTCAATTAACAAAAGAGACAGGTAATTCACATTAAAATGTGCTACTTCGAGAAATATTTCAAATAATGATATGAAATGTTTCTGCAATTTTTGAAAATCGCTTAAAATAAGGAAATTCTTGCATTTATTAAAGAGAGTATGAAAGACGTCTATCGCCAAATGTTAATTCTAACAAATTCATGTCCCTTTTTCTCTAGGACAGTTCAAGCTAATGCGACACGATTTTTACAGGCTGTATATCCGTCTCTTGCACGCTCACTAATCTATTTTCATAAAGATACAATAAATAGAAAGAAATATATTTACATTAAAACAAAGTAATTTATTTATTTAACAATTAGTTTAAAGTTTTTATGGTTAAATTATTGGCCTTACGTCTACCATTGCAGATCTAAAATACCACAGTAATGTTGTGAAAATGTGGTACAAATTTCAAGTTCAATCTTAAGCCGTCCCTGAGATAATGGCCAACACACCTACAAGAAAATGTAACTTAGTTTTTCAGAACTCGCAACCAACACAAAATAACTTAGCCTATAAATGGAGACACCACTGAAAACCCTCCAGCAATGTTATTAATCCTTACCTCGTCGAGTGAGCTTTTGTCCAGACGTCACAGCAAACAATACACGCCATCTTAGCAACACACTTTCCCGCTTTAATTCAAGACAAACCGCAACATCACACCTTTTACAGCAAATAGTTCCCGAGTTATTGCATTTTTACTGAGCAAGCGCTGGCGTAAAACAAGAAAATAGCTCTTGCAGTAACATAATAAAGAATTGTTAAAAATGCTTACAGTCAGTCAACATTAATGACATTATAAACATAAAATTAAAGATAAATTTCCTAATACTAATGTCATAAAAGAACCAACCCTTGATTTTTAATTGCATATGATTTTTCATAAAATAAATTTTGCTAAGCATACTTTAAAAAGAATGAAGACATAACCTTCCAGTCACCATTGTTAAAATTTCTGTGAATGTTTTCTTTTATATTGTTGGTAGTCTACGTTCCAAAAACACTAAAATTGTAATTCTGACATGTCACAGGCTAATGGACAAAATATGCTATCTAAAAGTTTTCTATGTAAGGAAAGCAATGCCTTCAAGTTGATCGGTATTTCATAAACATAAAAAAATAAGTAAATGAAATTTTGGTAACCAACACCCTTAAACACTTCAAAAACATGTCATAGTTATCAACTTCAAAATCACGCCTAAAGCTGTTCAAGGACCAAAATGTTTTTCTAAATTTTGAGGATATTGTATAGTTTCGTAACATCGTAACGGTAGTTACCTAGTAAAAAAAAAACTATTTTAAAAATAATATCCGGTTTTTAGCGGAAATTGGTGTACATGGGAACTTTAACTTAAAATATTAATTCGAAAACTTCAAATTCAGAAAAGTTTATTTTTGACACAAAGTTCGTTGTAGTTCTTGTTGAGAGATTTGGGCGGCTTTAACAACGAGGTCCTGGGAGCCTATGAGGGTGAAATGAGGTGAGAATGGAGCAGCGTCGGAATGCACGGGCGGAAGAAACTGGGAGATCCCCGAGAAAACCCACAGACCAGTGGCATCGTCCGGCACGATTCCCTCTTGCCAAAATCCTGGAGTGACCCGTCCAGGGATTGAAACTGGTTCGACTTGGTGGGAGGCAAGCAGTCTAACCGCTCAGCCAGCAGCCCCTAACACAAAGTTTAGTTTCAGCAGAAGTGATTCGACAAGTCACAAGAACGGCGTGTTTCAATTTCTCTGAAATCGGACACTTGATACAGTTTCGGTATAAACTATTTTGACTTTAAATTTTACCTCAAATGTTGAAATTGAAAATTTTCCAAAATAATACTCTAGAGGAAGTCCTAACATAAACAATTATTTCGGGCTGTAACATAACTTTCTAATTTTGTTCGATTTTGAGTTTTGAATGAAAAACGACAGGCACTACACAGTAAATAATGTTGTACGTTGTATAAAGAATTATTTGGAATTACTGGAATACTATAACTTTACCATACATTTTTTTGTGAAACTTACAAAATTGTTTAAGTAACTCCATGCTTATAATAAACATTAAGTGTACAATACTGGCTTACTTAAAATTCAATATTATTAATTTTATGTTTCACGTTAGCGCTTCGTAAATTTTGCGCTAATTCACTTGTAATGTGACAAAAATATTCCTGGCAACTAGTTTACAAATAATTCTTCGTAAATATAGAGCACTGTTTTTACAGTGTAGGTTAAATTAAATATTCGTACAATTCGTTTCATAGTTTTTTTTTTTTTAAGTTATCCTCCCCCCTCCATTTTCATTTTTTTACACTTATATTTATTATTACAAAAAAAAAAGCATGCCAAAAATTTAGAAAATAATTTTATTCCCATAAACGTCCTTAACCATAGAACACAGGGCAAAATAAACGGCATGTTTGAAATTCCTCTTCAGTCCCAAAGCAAGCATTTCAAGAGGGAAAAAAAATCCTCTTTCATTCTACATCTGAATCAGTGAGGATACCTCTTATTTTACCAGCGAAGGACGTCTGGCCAACCAAACAGTAAACAGTTACTTTCAAACACTTTACCTGTAAATTAAGCGAGCATGCGTCCGTTTTTCTTCACGTACCGAATACGTGACGTTTTCAACTGACATGTTAACCAACTGTGCTACTGGTCCTTCGGTGGTATAGTTCACGACTGCCGTGTTAGTGATCATACGTAATACGTTTGTGGGCAAATATTTTCATAAACAGATAAAAACGTAAACATATGAACGAATGAAAGCAGTAGAATATACATTTTTTTTCAGTGTAGTTTTCGCTTGCCGTAACAAAAATTTTACGAGGTGACATGAACATCACAATTAATTTCGTTTTCACGTTACCATCATGGCGCTCTGTTAAGACGTTTACGCTGCATGGAATGATGTGAAATGAGTGCGTTGATACACGTAGACTACTACTTCTATAAACAATCCTTATGTTAAAAACTGAACTAAAAACGAAAAAGAAACTGCACAGGATTTAATGCTACATATTTTTGGTAAAACTGGTTATATTTCACCTGGGCTTCTGTCGATAAAGCAAGTACTTTTTAAGACCGCGCTTAAAAATTCATTTCAACTTATTTGTATCCTAATAATGTGTATCTTAATATATGAACTGCCACAAATATTTTTTTTATTTTTACAAAAAAATTTTTGGAAACTAGATGCCAAAATTTTTTTTTGATGCCATTACAAGTTTATTACTTAAAAATTTTACAAGTATCAGTATTACTGCAAGAAGTTTTCTGTAGTTCTCCAAATATTGTTTTTGTAAAAGTACAAATACACGTTTTCAACAAAATGTTTTGTAAAAGCCTACTACCATTTTATTTTTGCAAAACGTTTTCTGTTCGGTTTACAAATTGTGTGCATGTGACTTATTAAACACAGTGTATACATTTTATATATCTCAAAAGTTAGCGTCTGAAACCACAATAAAACATAATATTTTTTGGTTATTGGGTCTGCTGAGCCTAATTTACTGGAATAACCTATAGGCTACTGAAGTTTAATACGGTTTGGTAGCTGAATGGCGAGATGACGGTCTGTCATCTAAGTACTTATATTTGAAGTCTCGATTGAAGTAAATTTTTTTTTTTTTACATAAATTACGAATAATTGCACAACTTCAACATTAAATGTCGGAAATACGTTTATTCCTAGTAATTATTTGGCTAAACTAAAAAAAAAAAAAAGCTATATTTAATTCGCAGCACGCAGTTGGCTGTGACACTTACTCAAATCAGTAAGGTAACCGCTGATTCTCCCTGGAGACATTTTGACCGATGTGTTGTTGGTTTTGGCAGTGAATAAGTGATTTTTAACTCTTTCAGGTTAATGGTGTAATCTAGTTAAAATACGTAGTTCATGTTTGGCCTACGACCATAAAATTTCATTTGTAATCGTGGAGCCGGCGCGTGAAAATTATAGCCACTTATGTGTGACAAAACTTTTTGTTTTGACGTTGATAGCGGGTCTACTCACGCTAGTGATACATCGAATTATTTTTTCGTATTTTTAAAAAACAAAGCTTGAAAGCTTGTTGCTAAAATTTTTGATGTGGTATGCCAACTAGATGCAATAAAATATTTGCAAGTTTTATAAGTAGTATTGTAATCACATGCCATCAGAAAGTGTTAGGCCTAAGTGATTATATCATTTTAATTACATTCTCCTTGCTTCTTTCCACTGTACGTTTCTATCTTTTTGTCTCGCCAGTATGACTTCAGACGCACTTGGAATTGGTCCAGCTTGCAGTTGAGGTGACTGAAACGATGTTGTCAGCTGTTTGATTAATTAGTTGCGATAAACACAAATATTTTTTCGTCACGGTCTGATAGCTATACAGAAATGCAACTTTTGTAAGTGAACTAGGACTGTTGATTTATAGAACGGCGATTTTTGTGAGCCAACAATTGCACTATTAGCAAAAACTTACAAAAACACCGACATGCCTTTTGCTACAGGACAAAGCGAGATAAAATCTGGAGCTGGTAACAGGATTACCAAGATGCCTGGAGCCTTTTGCTTTGGGAACACTTCGCTCCAAGACGGCACTTCGGTCGAAGGCTCAGCTGAACCGTAAAACATTCCTGTAAGTGGAACCATCATAGCTATTATGATAGAATATAAATTTTGTATAGATTCGAAAAATTATTCCTTTAGCATTCAAATATCACTAATCCTGGTAACGACAGAACATTTACGTTGCGATAAGAATTCATTAAACTGCTGACATCATATCGATAATTATTTCTTGTCGCTAAAAGGCTATGGCTAGAGCTGACTTAAATAAGTTCAATTGTTTTGTATTTCAAGTTTTCAAAGTATGTTGGTATCTGTTGCTAACACGAAACAAACACTGAGGCAGGACGTGGAAGCTGGTTGTTTAATATTCAGTTATTTACTTGGTTAATCATTTTTAATTTCATAGTTCTTACCAACAATTTGTACAAAACTTTTACCAAATTTAAAACTTGCAACGTTCTTTTTTTTTCCTTGGTTATACGCCATGGAAATGTTTCTAGAACTAGACTCCCAGGCTTTTGTTTATGATGAGAGAAAAAAGGTTATTGTCTACATCCGAGCATAAAATACCTGTCAGTACCTGCCAGTTCACGGTTATTTCGTTCAGTTGCCGTCCANGTTATTGTCTACATCCGAGCATAAAATACCTGTCAGTACCTGCCAGTTCACGGTTATTTCGTTCAGTTGCCGTCCACAATCGAGGACGTGTTGCACATGAAGGATAATTATGGTCGGTGCTGTTCGCAACAAGGGACGAGCGAGCGAGCGACCGGAGTTTTAGGCGTCTTCTTTGCGAGTTATCTGAATTGCTGAAGTTTCTGTGTCTCTTGTTTATGAAAGGCCAGGCCTAATGCCAGTATCGCCGAACACGTAACACGCTAACCCCTGGTTGCAGAAAGCCCGTTCCACACAAGTACAGCGCACACCAAAACATTACGCGACTGCATCACTTGAGGTAGTCAATAAATTCGGAACCTCAAATGGTTAAATATTTTTTATCGAGGTTTATAAATTATGCTGTTAATGGTTTTACTAATTATACTTTGCGTAATTAACCCTATGTCGAGCAAGACGGTTACCCAAATAATTAAGTAATTTCACCACGTAATTAACTTCCAAAACAAGCCTAGGAGATCTGTAGTGGTGTATGGGAAGTGTTGTGCAGCAGTTGAGGGGGGAGGGGATATATATATATATTAGTTTATTTTTATTAGACTACGCCTGTACCTACACGGAAGAAAAGTGAAAGGATAACAAAATTACAGAATGCACTTTAGCCTCTGCTACGCGTGAGTTGCAGTTGCAATTACTCAAGACAAAAATGATAACTGAAAATATCTCACCCATGATTGATTACATTACGACTTGCAAATTGAAGTCAACTCATCGTAAACGGGTAGAATAAAAAGTTTAGAAATGGACAATAACACTATCGGGTTAATCAATACGGTCCTACCTACGTTATATAAAATTTTAATTAATATCACAAAGAAAACTGTAAACATATCAGAAAATAAAATGAACGAAATTTCACTGGCAAGACAGTTTTAATTTTTCTGGATGCAGTAAAACTTTTAGATTACCAACGTTCAGAAGACTAATAATAAACGTAGACACACGACTACTACGCAAAGAGTAAATTTATTTTTCAGCGACCGTAAATTTGTATCCAGACAAAAAACAACAACAATAAACCACTCATTTTGCGACGCTTGCTGATGTTTACCAACCATAAGGCAAGATTCATCACGTCGCAACAAACCTTGTTTACAACCCATTGCGATTCGACACACATTCAAAATAACGTCAAGCAATCACACGCACGTTGTATATTTGAAAACAGAGGTTTGGGCTACTTACGCTTCTCACATACGAATGCACAAATCACGATAAAAAAAATCACACTGGTTTATTAAAATATAATTTATTTTGATATGAAATTTTTTTTTTTTTTAGAAATATGTAATTTTTTTTAAAGAACCCGATTTGAATAAAAAAATTCATGTGCGAGCAGCAATGTCGCAAACTTGCAATGATGTTTGTAAACAAAAAACAAGAAAATGTTCGTTACCTTGAGCGTGCATTCGCATGGGAGGCGGGCGCGACCTCGGGGACAAGGGGCAGTGGCGTGCGCCGGCCTTCATGTCGGCGGAGCAGCGCCGGACTGGAGCACACTTGCGACCCTCAGCCGTTCTCAAAAACTGCGCCAAGGATGTTATCCGCCCCCGCAACGCACACACTCCGACTAATAATCGCCAATAACACATCGCACAAGATCGCAGGCTGGGCTGGTAATCTTCTTAGACGCCCCGAGGCAAGGACGAAGCCAAGCCTCCGCTTCCCCGTGTTTGAACATTTAAAGGAGATAAAACACAATAAACTCACCTAAGCCGTCAGAAATCTGTTAGTGAATGCGGAGGCCTTCCAGATAAAACAAGCCTTAAGCCTGTTACAGAGGAGCTTAGACCGTCTCAAACCGTATTAAATAAGACCACGATTGATCCACTGCAATCCCTAACTTTTCAAACACACACACGCAAACACACGGACACACGTACAAAACACGCGCGCACACACACACGCGCACGCACACCCCCAGAGCGCGCGCGCGCCCGGCCTCTCGGAGCGCGCCGGGCCGGG
>NQII01003466.1:214190-261949 GCA_002778355.1 Clitarchus hookeri | reverse complement strand
CTGTACTGCAGTATATACTTAGGTATCGAGTATGCTCGTACAATATGCCATTGCAGGAGGCGTTCCCAATGCAAGCACGATATATTTATTCTTATTTATTTCGATCTATCGATTCATGTCTCGTCAATGGTAATATTCTAATATCTTTGGAACATCCCTTCCGATGATATATTAGTACCTGGATATGTGTATACATGTATCTGAGGGTAAAACATAAGAGAAACACTAGTTGGAAACACTGGATAACAGTGTAAATATTGATGTCAACCTGACCAATGTAATATCTACAAAGAGCTATAATCAATTATGATAGTTGTGAGTGTTAAATAACATGTCGACAAGTGAATCAAATATATANAGTTGTGAGTGTTAAATAACATGTCGACAAGTGAATCAAATATATCTGTGCGTGAGGAGGGTTCTAACCCAGATCATACGAAGAGAAAGGTACCTCGCGTTGCAGAATGGGAAAGAAACGTCAGAAAGAGGGTGCGAGTTTCAGGTGAAACATATGTCTTCAAGAAATAAAGTTGTACCAGCTCGAACTATAGGGAAGGACTGCAAATGCAAGTAGAAATGTTCTATCAAACTCATCATGGATGAAAAACAGAATGTGCTGAAAAAAGTCAACAAGATTGGAGACCAAGGAGGGCAAGATTGACGTAAAACCAGCACATCGTAGACGAATTAAAAACGGACGATGCAAACAACGCAATGCTTCCAATGTTTATAGGATTCGCTTTGGTAGCAGGAGCTTTAAGATATGTAAACAAACATTTGCATCTCTCCATGGCATTTCTCGCAAAAAGTGGAACGCATTGCTGAGAACCTAAATCAAAATAGGACAACAACTCCTAGGGAAGATCAGAGAGGAAGACATCCAAATCGATCTAATACTGTTCCCCAAGAAGTAGTCGAAAAAGTACCCAACCACATAAACAAATTTCCAGGTAGCAAGTCCTACTGCACTATGGCAGATAACAATGGAAGAAAGTATCTTAACAACTAGCTCTCTATAAAAAAAAAAGGTTCACGAGTTGTATTTACAGCAAAATTAATTTGAACAAAAATATTTGTGAATGCGATGGGAAACCTATTCTGAAACCTGTTGTCGGCTATGCCTTCTATTTACTCTACTACAATGCAAATTTCAACATAGATTTTGGGCATCCAAGGACAGATACGTGTCAGGTCTGCAACAATATATCTAAAGAAATAAGTTCTGTGCGTGTGTCAGAAGCAAAACGTAGAGAGCTGAACAGGCGGAAAACTCTGCATCTTACCAAGGTTGAATCATTTTATCCAGAAAATAGAGGGAAATAAAAATTGGCAAGAGAAAACGATGGAACAGAAAAACTTTCCTTTGACTACCAGCAAAACCTTCCTCTGCCAAAGGCACATTCCTCAGATGCGTTCTACGAAATGCAGTGCTGGGTGTATAACTTATGTACCACATCAGCAAGAAACAGGCAAGAGTCACTTTTATCTCTATGACGAAACTATCTACAACAAAAGAAAACAGCAAATGAACCGATCAGTTGCATACATCACTATGTAAGACATGTTTAAGATCCAAAAGTGAAGATTCTCTGATAACTGTGTTTCACAAAACAAGAATCATGCCTTGTGTGAGTTCTTGTTTACACTTGCCGAGCAAGGGATGTTGGAGAAGAGCATCCTCCGTTACACAGAACCTGGCCACAGCTTTTTGCCTTGCGATTAGGCATTTGGTGAATTAGAGAAGAATTTCAAGACAAAATCAAGAGTATTCTTGCCTAGTGAATATTAAACACTCGTACAACAGAGCTCTAACAAGTTTGTTGTAGTAAAGGTTTACAGAGCCTTCATTTTAGACCGTGTGAATCATCTTAAGGTGTCATTTTTAAAAACACCTAAATGTTTCTCTACCAAGAACACTGGAAAGTTTGCAATCACCAAATATCTCCCGTCTGTGTATGAAAAAGAACTGATTCGTGACTCCGGCTCTACGCAGTGCAGTTTTTCTGTGAACACTCCTGTCTTCACACAAGTGCATGTGATGACAGCTACGAGTGGAGCACACCCAACCAGTGTTCGACAGTTCTTTAAGACTGAACAGTGCAAAAACACACAGTGAAATGTGGTTCTACAATGGACTGAACTCAGAGGATGCACGTGAAGGGGATACCGAGGAAGACTGGTGGTACTGTTTGTGTGATAGCGATGTTGCGCATGTTGACATAAGCAAAATGATACCACAATATTATGAAATGTAAGCAAATTAATGAATGTGTAGCCAATATTAAGTATGTGGTGTTCAGACAATACTATCCCTGTACTAAGAGNCACAATATTATGAAATGTAAGCAAATTAATGAATGTGTAGCCAATATTAAGTATGTGGTGTTCAGACAATACTATCCATGTACTAAGAGTTNATATTATGAAATGTAAGCAAATTAATGAATGTGTAGCCAATATTAAGTATGTGGTGTTCAGACAATACTATCCCTGTACTAAGAGTTTTTTTTCAGGGACACGATACTTTCAACCAGTATTATCCAATTACAGTGGCTACAGGGAAAATACCACGGTAATATACCGAATATATACAAGATCATGAAGCTGGAAAAAAAATGTGTTTCTTGAACCAAAACCATCAAAGGGATTCATTCTCAAAGGCTCAGTACTGAAATTAAATTTCCCCCGTGCACTAAATTCACCCGTGCGCTGTGAACATGGGGTAAAAATATTCTATAACGTTTCGGATATTGTCTCGATTACAATAATGCACTTAATATGTTCACTATACTAGATCCATTCAAGAGTGGAGGTTGTGAGGAATTTTATATTTTCCTGTACGCCTTCAAAGGCAAGCCAATGGACTTGCAGGCCCCTTGCACTATATCGACTCCAGTGAGGCAGCTACAATGTGACCTGAGTGTTGTGTGGAGAGTTAACGTCAAGGTCACGTCTGTGTAAGCCGCGTATCTCTTGAGCGAGAACAGACGGTTGGAATCCCGCGTGGTAAACCCACTGCAGTACGGATAGCATTCACAAAAGCATAGCACTCGGAAAGTACTTAAGTGTTGGCCCAGGCATGTCCATTCGCATCAGCAGTTCCTCAGAAATACACTGAATATTATCAGTGGTATAGTAATGGTCTCTTCTTTCCAACCAGCCAAGTACTGCGGATGCAGAAATACCACATTTATTTTTACTGATGACCACATAACTGGAGACAACTAGCAACTTGAGTTACAAACCCTTTGTCAAATTAGCTAATAGCCATTCTCGCTTCATGAACCTGAGTGTTCATAGATGGATACAGGACACAACAAGATCTTACTGTAAAGTACTTAAAATACCATCAACTCTGAAACAATCTGACGTGTCTCTACAGCCACACGCCCGAAGTCGCAAACTGAGTACTTCTAGCATAGGTTATATCCTTGCACATGGGACTNCGTGTCTCTACAGCCACACGCCCGAAGTCGCAAACTGAGTACTTCTAGCATAGGTTATATCCTTGCACATGGGACTTTATGAAAATATGCCCAATGATATTATTAATGTCACATCACATAGCATTACAACAAACGTGGGTGATTGCCATGAACTATTTAGTGTAAAAAGCAGTAGCTTTATCAGAAAGTGAAATAATATTATTTTTTATTGCAACACTCATATATGTACGATACTACTTTGTGAAATAAACTGTTTATGTTTTTACAGCAATACTTTCTTTCGCCAGATAATTGTAAATATATTAATTTAATTTCATGTGTTCTGATAATTATGTTTTTACCACGACCTGTTAGATTTCTTTGACTTCATTAATTAAATTTCTTTGACTGATAGACATAAAGAATATTAAATATATTTCTGACTTCAAGTTAATAAATTATCATAAATATCATGCCAAGTTTCTGAGAAACAATGACACCATAGCTGCTTCTATGATATACATATTACTGTCTACTAAAGATTTGTTATTATTCTTTGTTCAATAAAAATGTACACCAGGATAGACACAAAACCTGGCGCTATCTTCATAGTTTCATCATTGCTTTCACTGATGTTAGAATATTTGCCCACTGAGTTCATACACTGCTCATTGATTATAATAATTATGGTTGTTGTGTGAGAAGCTCATAGTTGTCAGCGATTTTTGCGCATTTCCTCCATACATTGAAATACTTCGAAATTTCAGTGTCCAGAGTTATTAACCATTTTAAGCATTCTCTCGTTTAAAAGACATCAGATGTACAAAAAGAAAAATATTTAACCTATATCTTACCTGCAACATTTAAATAATAATAGAGTTTTGACCCTTCCATGCCCATTGTAGACAATCGTCCACATGTTGCACAGAAAACTTATATTTGACCAGTACTGTACTCTGCGAGGATCAGTGTTCAGTGGTCTTCCCTGTGAGTAACTGACTCCTAAACCGTGCTACTGATCTACGTTATGACTGGTTCATATNCAGTGTTCAGTGGTCTTCCCTGTGAGTAACTGACTCCTAAACCGTGCTACTGATCTACGTTATGACTGGTTCATATCACTGATCTCCGAACACGAAGCCTACAGCTTATTANTACTGATCTACGTTATGACTGGTTCATATCACTGATCTCCGAACACGAAGCCTACAGCTTATTAGCTGTGTTAACGAAACAAGTTCTTAGCCAGCTTAAGTACAGCACGCATCAAAAACCATAAATTAATGTGCGAATGAAAGGGTAAACTATATTTAGGAGGCTAAATGGTACTCTGTATATCAAAAATGTCACCATGACGTCTTTTCAATGCCTCATTACTGTCTTAAAATAAAGACAGGAAAAACAAGGTTTCTGTATGAACGACAGTGCAAAGAAAATGACCAACGTGTTATGGTTAATTCCAACACACACACTCCACATAGAAAAACAAAACGAAGTTTTAAAAAAACCTCAAAGAGGAGAAGTATGATATTCTTTTACATTAACGCAAAAATAAACGGTGTCTGGAATATATTTTATTTTTTGCTAGCGATACTCTCAACATTTCGCATTAACGTGAACACGAGATGATGGATTCAGCAACGGGTTAGCGCTATTATCTGATGATGCTCTAAATGAACTAGGCCTACATGAAAACCTGAATCATAGAGAGGAGTAAATTTATTTTAAAAGCGGTTTTTTTTTTCGGAAATGTGTTAAGAAATAAATATAATTTATAATGAGAAACTCGTTATGTTAACGATTGGATTTGAATGTAAAGGGCTCATTAACGTACCCCAGTGCCTGAAAGCTTATCAAAGGACGGCTTACAAACTAACTAATGACCTAACTTAAACAAACACCCTTGCCTTACCTGGAATNACCCGCAGACCTGCGGTGCACCAACCGACTGCGCCACAGGTCAGCTATATTAACGAAATATTTTATACAAGACACTCTAAAGTGACGGAAAAAATTTAATTCAACAAACAGGCTGTTGATAGCGGAAAATAGCCCACAGCGTTGCCAAATATACGGGACATCACAAATAGATCCACAGAGATATTCATTACAGAATACCACACTAAGATAATTACGAGTGTAGGCCATTCACGGTTAATTCAACTTTTCTGATGTCCTGCTATAGTTCTACTTTCAGGTTATTCCTCCGCCTCATGCAAACAAAGCTTAACTAAGTCTACACAATTACAGCAAAATNTGGTCGTGCAATTGTTACAGCGACCACCGCCATTTGTAGTCTATCCACGGCAAAGTGAGCACTCCTCAAAGCCCTCTCATTTGGAAAAACAGTCAATAAATATATTCTATTGTAGCCTTAGACGTTAACTTCTGAGTGCGGGGGAATAAACGCACTATGTTAATTACATATATGGCCATATTTATTTAAAAAGGTAATTAAAAGGAAAAAAAATATTGTTGAAAGTAAAAAGTAATTAGGGCCTCAAAAGTACTCACTTTACTGTGAACAGCTTATATACTCCATTCACTGTTACTTCCAACTTTTCTGAAGACATGCTAAAGTTCTACTTCCAGGATATTCCTCCACCTGATAGAAACAAAGATAAACCAAATATAGAGGATTACACCAAAGGGACAAAACGCACTGTATTCGCTCGCACTCAGTGCAACAATATTTCACGTAAGGACTATTTCTTACTAGGCATTAGCAACATTTTTTTCGTGTTAATTATAAATGAAAAAAAAATTATAATTTATAGAGAAAATATACATAAGATTTAAATTAAACCGAAAATAAGATACTTTTATAAACACGAGTATAACATTTTTAACACGCCACACACCCCATACATGGGGTGATATTTCAAAGGTTTGGTTCAAAAAGTGTGAAGAAACCATGAATATACTGTACTACCGTTTTCGCATGTGGGCAAGAGTAAAAGTTTTTTATTGTTTCGCGAATAAGCCACACATATCGACAGTTTTATACTTTCGTCAACACTTACGTACACTGAGAAAAAGGTTATGTTGAATCAAAAACAAAGTTTTGTTTGGCGCAACAAAATTAATTGTTTTCTAGGAGCAGTAAAAAAATGTTGTTGTTGAAACCGAAAAATTTGGTTGTTCTTATTTGGTTGCCCCAAACTGAAGATTTGATCCACCCTACGTANTGTTGTTGTTGAAACCGAAAAATTTGGTTGTTCTTATTTGGTTGCCCCAAACTGAAGATTTGATCCACCCTACGTAAATTACACAGTTTCGGTTAATATAAAAAAAGTTGAAACCCAAACGAGATTCAAATCTAGGTGGTTTGCGGGAAAGCGCTTCGCCCTATTAAACTGAGCTAAATAAAGTACTACTGACAAAACAAGGGTGTTTCATATATATATACATATATATACACATTAACAAACACTGTTACTGACCTAATTGTCATAATAATTGCAAATAAACACTCTAGCTGTATCTTCGAAAGTAGACAATCGCACAAGTAGCCAAACAAATATACACAGTCTATTCAACAAAATATTTTTTTGGCAGTTTTATTTCTTGTCGCCCAACACAGGGGTTTGGTTTATTCAAGAGTATATTTTGTTAGGCGAACATAATTAATTTTGTTGCTGTTCAGGGTTTTTTTTAACACAACAAAACGTTATCTGGTGGCAAAAATGAAAATTCACATTCAAATGCTAGTGCAGGACAATGTTTTGAAATAAATTTAATTATTTTATCATGTAAAGCAGTATATTTGCTGGACTCGTAGTGACCAGAAACATGCTTCAGCATAAAATGAATATGAAGGCGTGATTAATAAGTTTAGCTATTATTTTGGTTTTATGGGGATAGAGTATGCCAAATCGATACACAGGGTCCACGATCAGAGTCACACCTAATCATCAGCCATCTTGGTTCTTTCAGCCATCTTGTCCACCGTGTTGGATGTCGGTGACCTTGACATTTTACCTTGAACCCAAAAATTTCCATAAAAAATTCCCAAAAAATTTAAAAATACGTTATTGTTAGAATACGTTTATTTCTAGAATATCTTTGTCTAAAAGCAATAATACGCAAGTAACTGCACGGTNATACGTTATTGTTAGAATACGTTTATTTCTAGAATATCTTTGTCTAAAAGCAATAATACGCAAGTAACTGCACGGTACAATCGGCTGCCTGTGATTGTTTGCTAATCAAATCGACTGGTTTCTGCAATTATATTATTTGAGCTGTGTAGCATGAGTAAATGCTAAAATACACATATAAAAGCCTTTTTTTAATTGTTGTGATATTTTTGCCTTATTTTGACCTTCTAGCCGTAAAAAATTGTGTAATTACGGAAAGCACATGATTCATTAATATGCTTGTTAAATATAAATATTTAAATGTCCGTTTTACAAAATGTGAATAGATTATCTTGTTTTTTTTAACATAAGCAGTGCCGTTATTAACATAATTTTCCATACATTAGTAGTTTAGTACTCTTACTAAGAAAATTAAATTAATGCAGTCTTCAAGGGAAAAAAACGATCTTCGTACTTTTTTTGGATGCACCACAGTGGACCTACAGATAATATTTGATTGCATTTGTACCCCTGCCAACTGCGGAATGTCTGCTATTTGCGAGTTGTTTNAGTGGACCTACAGATAATATTTGATTGCATTTGTACCCCTGCCAACTGCGGAATGTCTGCTATTTGCGAGTTGTTTTTGCCTGCCATTTACAATTATCTGTTAGCACTTTAGGTAACGTGTGGGTATGAGCTGATTCATTATTTATTCTCTTCTGCTGTAGAAACTTTTATGCTATATGTTGTGCCCATAGGTATAGCATAAGGTAGCAGAAATTTGGTACCTGGTAGGGACGGCTTAAGTACTGAATACGACCCACTTAAAACATATATGTTTACATGGCCAACCGTAGCACTAATTGGTTGCAAATTTTGGTTGGAATCTATATGGTGTTTCCCGATATATGACGTAAAAATTTAATTTTTTCATGTAGCGGTATTTTACAAAATGGCTGACAAAAGAGACTTTGTGTATACACGTATGACTGTTCTAACAGATACTGTCAGCATACAATGTTAATATGAAATTTGTTACATGATTTCTTACACATGTATAAATTTCTGTGTTAAAAAAAANCTGTCAGCATACAATGTTAATATGAAATTTGTTACATGATTTCTTACACATGTATAAATTTCTGTGTTAAAAAAAAATTAAAATACACCATTTATAAAATACGTTTTTGACTCATTTAAATGTATCAGTATTCATGGCCGGCCANTAAAAAAAATTAAAATACACCATTTATAAAATACGTTTTTGACTCATTTAAATGTATCAGTATTCATGGCCGGCCATATAGGTACTTGTTTGCCAAAATGTGTAGGAGTAGGTTGATTGTTTCCAGATATATAACATAAAATTTTATTTTTAATATTATGCTATCTTAGAAAGTGTCTGACAAAAGAGACCTTGTAATAACTCCTCTCGTGATTGTGATAGATACTACCAGTATACCATGTTAAGTTAAAATTTGTTTCATGGTTTCATAGAAAGAGCATACTAAAATAAAATGTTAACATTATGGCCATTTTGAAAATTAGTGTCTAACCCACTAAAAACACGTTACTTTACATCGTCCAACGTAATACTAACAGTTTGCCCAATTTAATAGTAATATGTTAATTGTTTCCTGAGATAAGATATAAAATATTTATTTTTTCATGTAGCGCTATCTTACATAATGGAAGATAAATGAGACTCTGTGTGGATACATTTGATTGTTGAAATATGTATTGCCACCCTAAAAGTTTAGTTGAACATAGTCACATAGTTTCTTAGATATAGTATATTCAGCTAAAATTTTTATATTGCCACCGTTTTGAAAATAATTGTCAAACTTACTTAAAACATACCATTTACATAACCTCCCNCTAAAATTTTTATATTGCCACCGTTTTGAAAATAATTGTCAAACTTACTTAAAACATACCATTTACATAACCTCCCGTAGTACTACTTGTTTGCCAATTTTTGTAGCAATCGGTTTAATTTTCCTTTATATGTGATATAAAAAGGTGTTATTTATGAGGCGCTATTTTACAAAATGGTCGGCAAATCAATACACAGACACACACCTATACAAAAGGCATACAGAACAGAATGTGATCTCATAAGCCTTTCTTTGCTTCGTAAAATAAGCTAAAAATGCTAATTTAAAAAATACTTTTTCTTTGTATTACTACTATGAGCTTGGTAAAAATTACTGACACAATGCAGATTTTATTTATTATTTCAACAGGTTCTCTAAATAATGGTTTTTGGTATTGGTTGAAAGTACAATTTATAACAGAAGATTTTGTCCGAGATTTATACCATACTGCATACTGTACAAGTAAATGATAGATATTAATTCGAACCAAGTACATGTTTTAGCTAGTGAAATTAATGTGGCAGAAACGTTGACGTTAAACTACTTTAAATTTTGCTATTTATTACATTAAATTGAAAGAAAAGATATTTGTCACATATGTGTGCTTCAGAACTACCATAACACGTTTTAATAGGATTCGGATAGTTTAGTGTCCTTACTTAAAGTGTATCATTTTTGTTTAGCAAAAAATGTTTTTATAATTTACGTAATGCTTGCCAAAAACGCGCAATGCTGTAAGCATGAATGCTGTATGGTGTAAAAGTCTGGCAGACGTTCTTACAGGCCGATTATTGGTACACGTCTTTGTCCTGGATTCATTTGTTGTAAAAAAGCTAAATTTACAAAGTAGACGTCGTCAACCATAAAGTAGTTTACGCTAAAAAGTATGACAAACTACTGCAGGACGAGCGACTTTAAAACAAACGGCTTGCAGTCATANTGCAGGACGAGCGACTTTAAAACAAACGGCTTGCAGTCATATCAGTGAGCTTTTTTTTTGTAAAAAATCGTTTTGTGTTAAAAGTAACCTAGTATCAAACCCTCCGTCCTGTAATCGATTCAAGTATTTTCAATGAATTAAAAATTCGTTTGCCGTGACGTCATTTGTCCTAAAATCTTTTGTCATGAAACTGGTTTTTCATAAAGTCGTTTGTCAAAAAATGTTTGCCCTTAAGTGATGTTTTACGAGAGCTTTCGTTTTGATAAAGTAATTTGTCCAAAAGTAATTTGCCCTAAGGTAAGTAGTTTGTCATAAAGTAATTCTTCCTAATATAGTTTCCCCTNCTAAAATTTTTATATTGCCACCGTTTTGAAAATAATTGTCAAACTTACTTAAAACATACCATTTACATAACCTCCCTAGGTACTACTTGTTTGCCAAATTTTGTAGCAATAGGTTTAATTTTACTTTATATGTGATATAAAAAGGTGTTATTTATGAGGCGCTATTTTACAAAATGGTGGGCAAATCAATACACAGACACAACCCATACAAAAGGCATACAGAACAGAATGTGATCTCATAAGCCTTTCTTTGCTTCGTAAAATAAGCTAAAAATGCTAATTTAAAAAATACTTTTTCTTTGTATTACTACTATGAGCTTGGTAAAAATTACTGACACAATGCAGATCTTATTTATTATTTCAACAGGTTCTCTAAATAATGGTTTTTGGTATTGGTTGAAAGTACAATTTATAACAGAAGATTTTGTCCGAGATTTATACCATACTGCATACTGTACAAGTAAATGATAGATATTAATTCGAACCAAGTACATGTTTTAGCTAGTGAAATTAATGTGGCAGAAACGTTGACGTTAAACTACTTTAAATTTTGCTATTTATTACATTAAATTGAAAGAAAATATATTTGTCACATATGTGTGCTTCAGAACTACCATAACACGTTTTAATAGGATTCGGATAGTTTAGTGTCCTTACATAAAGTGTATCATTTTTGTTTAGCAAAAATTGTTTTTATAATTTACGTAATGCTTGCCAAAAACGCGCAATGCTGTAAGCATGAATGCCGTAAGCATGAATGCTGTAAGCATGAATGCCGTATGGTGTAAAAGTCTCTTACAGGCCGATTATTGGTACACGTCTTTGTCCTGAATTCATTTGTTGAAAAAAGCTAAATTTACAAAGTAGACGTCGTCAACCATAAAGTAGTTTACGCTAAAAAGTATGACAAACTACTTCAGGACGAGCGACTTTAAAACAAACGGCTTGCAGTCATATCAGTGAGCTTTTTTTGTAAAAAATCGTTTTGTGTTAAAAGTAACCTAGTATCAAACCCTCCGTCCTGTAATCGATTCAAGTATTTTCAATGAATTAAAAATTCGTTTGCCATGACGTCATTTGTCCTAAAATCTTTTGTCATGAAACTGGTTTTTCATGAAGTCGTTTGTCAAAAAATGTTTGCCCTTAAGTGATGTTTTACGAGAGCTTTCGTTTTGATAAATTAATTTGTCCAAAAGTAATTTGCCCTAAGGTAAGTAGTTTGTCATAAAGTAATTCTTCCTAATATAGTTTCCCCTNGTAATTTGTCCAAAAGTAATTTGCCCTAAGGTAAGTAGTTTGTCATAAAGTAATTCTTCCTAATATAGTTTCCCCTAAATTCTTTTGTCCATCTTTCCAGGATGAACGATTATAATCGTTCGTCCTGGAAAGTTGGACATGGCATGCATGGATTTGGCATCACAGGTAGCTCGGCAGAAACGCATCACTGTGGTAAAATGTTTACTCTCGTAGTTAGTAAAATCTCTCTAGGTTTTTCTGTTTTCGGCATACATGAAATCGTAGAGTATAATTAAACTTTATAGTATATTCACGGTTACTTCCAAATTTTCTTAAGCCTCGTTAAACTATAACTATTGGACAAATGACGTGTACAAAGTTAAGCACAGACGATTTGAGGTCAAATGGCGCACCCACTGGTCGTCTTCCTTCTCTGACCGCTCGGCGTGTGCTGGCTCCAGTTTCTTGTTCCGGCGACTGTCCGCGCGGAGAAGCCCAGTGAGCGGCGGTGACTGTACCGGCGCGGCGGGCGGGCGAGAGCTAAGTGATGTTACATTAAGCGCATCAGCACCTGGTTATTTGATGACGCGTGGGGTGCGGCTCCGACCTGCATTTACTGATGGACTGTCAACAAATTGTTAATGACCGGCCTCCCCCCCCTGCCGCCTTGTTCCGTTTGCCCTGGTCACACGCACTTGAATTATTCTGCCCCGCGGGGGCCTAGCCCAGTTGTTGACCGGCACGGGAAACCACACGGGGTCAAGATGGCGCCTAATGGCCGACGGCGGCAATTTTCGTCTGCAACTGTGAGATACGGATTGGAGTGCAGCGGTTCGGGGCTGCTCTGAACAATGAGAAGAGTGTGGAGCTGCGCCGGAATGTTAAGGGCGGGGAAAATGGAAGATCCCCGAGAAAACCCGCCGACCAGCGGCATCGTCCGGCACGATCACTACATGCGTAAATCGGAGAGCGACCCCGCCGGGAATAGAACCAGGTACTCCTAGATGTGAGGAAAGTAGTCTGACCACTACTCCACAGTGGCTCCGAGGTGGAAATGGAGCAGCGCCGGAATGCAAGGGCCGGTGAAACGGGAGATCCCCGAGAAAAACACCTGTCCCTACCTATAGCTGATAGGCCTAGGAGTTGAAAATTATANCCGGTGAAACGGGAGATCCCCGAGAAAAACACCTGTCCCTACCTATAGCTGATAGGCCTAGGAGTTGAAAATTATAGAAGTATCGTTTTCTTGTTTGTTTGGAATGCACAGCTGTTCCAATACAATTAAACACACATGAAAAGTTTGCTCAACACCACAATTTTTGTGAAACACATTTTCCGTTAAGGAAAGAAAATTATTGCATTAAGCGTTGAATACGGTGTACGCTTTGTTGCTTCAACGAGATCGATATTGTTGTAGGTCAAANTAAAATTATTGCATTAAGCGTTGAATACGGTGTACGCTTTGTTGCTTCAACGAGATCGATATTGTTGTAGGTCAAATTTTAGCATAGCCGCAAGGATTCGGTCACAGTAACAAATTATTGGTCTGACAACATATTGCCAAATATTTGCAATTTAAAATTAGTTTTATTGAAAGTTTTGCAAGGTTACCATATAATCGGAGATAGAGCATGGGAAATAATTTTTTTTCCTCCGTAGAAGCGATTTCAAGAGATATTCAGACGTCGTCAGGATGCAGTTTGTAATGTGCATGTGGATGTGTGTGTGTGTGTGTGGAGGACATAAAAAAAAGAGGAGGGATGATGTTGTAAACAAACAAACGGAAGATGGAATTTTTCCCGTGTGCACTTGCGTCTCCGCGGAGTGCCGCGATTGTTTCATTGCAGGCGGGGGTTGGAAAGAACCAAGTTGAGTGCGAACGCNAGTGCCGCGATTGTTTCATTGCAGGCGGGGGTTGGAAAGAACCAAGTTGAGTGCGAACGCGATGCCGGCCACAGCGATCATGTTTCCAGCCCGCCCTCGTTGTCACTCGTCCCTGTCCAATTTTACGTCAGCTTCACCGTCAAACCTGCAGTAGCGTGCAATTANAGTGCGAACGCGATGCCGGCCACAGCGATCATGTTTCCAGCCCGCCCTCGTTGTCACTCGTCCCTGTCCAATTTTACGTCAGCTTCGCCGTCAAACCTGCAGTAGCGTGCAATTAAAAAAGAAGAAAAATAACTGTCCTAGCCGAGCCGCGTTAGAGATTGGAGTGGTTCCCGCTTACGTAACGCGACCGGGATCTCGATACTGCGCCTGTGAATTGTGTTGCGGGTCATCCATGATTGATCGAGGATGTTGTTTGAATTCAATGTCTGGGGAAAGGGCGGAGGAAGGGAGGGGGCCAGTCCGTAACTTCACATACCTTAATATTAAACACTAACACGAGTAAACATTCTATAGGTACCGTAAACCGTGGCTACTTTGCACCTGCAAGGGTAACTTTGCACCCCTCAGAATTTTCGGTTTGGTGCTATTTGGCAAAGAAACAGAGGACTCTAGGTAGATATTTTGAATTTTGAATGTCACACACCCCGGTAATGTTTGCTACCCTTTCACCAAATGGCACCTGAACAACTATTTTGAGTGGTGCGATGATACCCCAGCAGGTGCAAAGTAGCCCCGGTTTACGGGATTTTACTGTAAACTTGAGCACTTTTGAAAGACCCGCTCAGCATCTACTTGTACGCAGATTGTGTATTCCTCCAACATACGTAAAATTGCCATGGGCCAGATAACTTTATTCATTGGTTGGTTAAGTGAAACTGTGAAATTATTAGAAAAGTAAATATTTACACATTTTCTTGCATTAAAAAACGGAGAACAAAAGAAATAGTTTAATTATTCACAATTTTTTTTTCTAACAGTGTTAGTTCTGCGTTAAGCCTTGGAACTACTTCCCCTTGGCCGTTACCAACTTAACTGGATGCATGCCAGTCAGTGTGCCCGTTAAACTACATGCAGGTAGGGGCAGTGAGATTTTTCAAAGGTTCATTTCAAAAGTGCTCAGTTAATAGTGAACAACCTATATATTAGACGAGAGAAACAAAAACTTCATAATTAATCAATTTAAAAAATTTTTACTAACCTTCAATTAAAATGTACTGATGGGGTAAAAATTATTTTGATATTACCCAAAATGATTGCCTTGGTGCAGTGCTTTTCGCCTGCGGCTGCCTCTGTGTCGTAGTTTCCCCCACCCCAACTGACTTACTTTACTGAGTTGTAAAAGTGCGTGCGTCGGTATAAGTGCTCAGCAATATAGAGAGAGAAATAGTGTGAG
Organism: Clitarchus hookeri; assembly: GCA_002778355.1. NCBI lineage: Eukaryota > Metazoa > Arthropoda > Insecta > Phasmatodea > Phasmatidae > Clitarchus > Clitarchus hookeri. The sequence goes on along the minus strand of NQII01003466.1, from coordinate 246,762 downwards.
AGAGAACAGCAATAAAACATTGTGTTGTCTTCGGAACTACATTTGTGTGCAAATCTTGAGTTCATCCGATATGTGGAAGTGGGTCTAAATTAGCTTCACCCAGAAGCGTGAGAAAGACAGAGCGAAAGACAACGAGAGAGAGAGAGAGAGGGAGAGATATGAAAAAGATCATCGAAAGCGCCAAATAGCTGCATGTAGGCGAAACCTTACGAGGGTATTGGGCATAAATTAGCTCTGAACACGCGAACTGAATTCTAGAGATTTTTGGAAGCCAACATGGTAGAAAATAAATGAGAGCAAACCTAGATAAGGATTTTTATTCAACTTTGTGAGCAACTTTATGACGCCAAATTGTCAGTGTTTCAAAAGATAACTTTTAATTAAAATTTTAAGCTACGTGAATAATAAAAGATAAAAATTTTACTTAATTACCAAGTTCTTTTATATTTGGTGTATGATTATTACAATTATCCTGTTTTTTAACATACAAAATAGATAAAATCCGATACAGTGCCGATGCTAGCGCTTACCTAGTGGCGAATTTTTTTTTCTTCCAAATATTGATCTTCCCAATCCGTAATAGAAGTAACCTTAACTCGGTTAAGCTTTATTTGCATGAGGCGGAGGAATATCCGGGAAGTCGAACTATAGCAGGGCTTCAGAAAAGACCGAAGTAAGCGTGACTATAGTTTTTTTTTTATGTAATAATTTATGTCGGCAATGCAGTGCTACACGCACGATAGTCCGAGTGGAATGTTCACGAGCTCACGCGCCGGCCAATGGTAATAAGACCCTGAGCCGGCACGTAAGCATTCTCTCGTAAACGTGTTTTCCAGATAACAGCGAAAATTTTGAAATATTTGTGCGTTTGTTTTGGTAAAGCATTTTTCGCCAAGATGTCATTTGTGACGCTACAATTTGGCATCACAGTTATCTCGGCAGAAACGCATCACTGTGGTAAAATATTTACTCTCGTAGTTAGTAAAATTAATTGTGTAGGATTGCCCTCTCCCGGTTTTTATGTTTTTGGCAGACATGAAATCGTACAATATGATTAAATTTTAAAGTCTATTCACGGTTACTTCCAAATTTTCTTAAGACTTGCTAAAGTTGTAGTTCCAGGATATTCCTCCGTCTCATTAAACAAGTTTTACTAAGTATAGGAAATCTCACCAAAGGGAAAACTCACTGCATTCGTGCACACTCTCAATTTAATGACATTTTGCATGAGGACTATTTCTTACAAGGCATTACCAACACATCAACTTTCTCCCTGTTTATATTCATGTTAGTTATAGATGAAATATTATAAATGATAAATAAAATTAAAGTAGAAGTTCAATTTAATAAAATAATAAGGCACATTTATGCTCACATGAGTGTAAAACACTTTAGATACGATGAATATTTAGGAAACAACCGAACACTTCACACATGGGGTGATTTATCAAAGGTTTGATTCAAAAAGTGTGAAGAAACCACCAATAGACTATATAGCGATTATTACGNACATGGGGTGATTTATCAAAGGTTTGATTCAAAAAGTGTGAAGAAACCACCAATAGACTATATAGCGATTATTACGTCGCACGCAATCTTCATACTGTCATAGAGACCCGAGAAATTCGCGAGTTCAATGACCNGCGGGTCATCCATGATTGATCGAGGATGTTGTTTGAATTCAATGTCTGGGGAAAGGGCGGAGGAAGGGAGGGGGCCTGTCCGTAACTTCACATACCTTAATATTAAACACTAACACGAGTAAACATTCTATAGGTACCGTAAACCGGGGCTACTTTGCACCTGCAAGGGTAACTTTGCACCCCTCAGAATTTTCGGTTTGGTGCTATTTGGCAAAGAAACAGAGGACTCTAGGTAGATATTTTGAATTTTGAATGTCACACACCCCGGTAATGTTTGCTACCCTTTCACCAAATGGCACCTGAACAACTATTTTGAGTGGTGCGATGATACCCCAGCAGGTGCAAAGTAGCCCCGGTTTACGGGATTTTACTGTAAACTTGAGCACTTTTGAAAGACCCGCTCAGCGTCTACTTGTACGCAGATTGTGTATTCCTCCAACATACGTAAAATTGCCATGGGCCAGATAACTTTATTCATTGGTTGGTTAAGTGAAACTGTGAAACTATTAGAAAAGTAAATATTTACACATTTTCTTGCATTAAAAAACGGAGAACCAAAGAAATAGTTTAATTATTCACAATTTTTTTTTCTAACAGTGTTAATTCTGCTTTAAGTCTTGGAACTACTTCCCCTTGGCCGTTACCAACTTAACTGGATGCATGCCAGTCAGTGTGCCCGTTAAAATACATGCAGGTAGGGGCAGTGAGATTTTTCAAAGGTTAATTTCAAAAGTGCTCAGTTAATCGTGAACAACCTGTAANATCAATTTAAAAAATTTTTACTAACCTTCAATTAAAATGTACTGATGGGGTAAAAATTATTTTGATATTACCCAAAATGATTGCCTTGGTGCAGTGCTTTTCGCCTGCGGCTGCCTCTGTGTCGTAGTTTCCCCCACCCCAACTGACTTACTTTACTGAGTTGTAAAAGTGCGTGCGTCGGTATAAGTGCTCAGCAATATAGAGAGAGAAATAGTGTGAGAGAGAACAACAATAAAACATTGTATTGTCTTCGGAACTACATTTGTGTGCAAATCTTGAGTTTATCCGATATGTGGAAGTGGGTCTAAATTAGCTTCACCCAGAAGCGTGAGAAAGACAGAGCGAAAGACAACGAGATAGAGAGAGAGACATGAAAAATATCATCGAAAGCGCCAAATAGTTGCGTGTAGGCGAAACCTTACGAGGGTTTTGGGCATAAATTAGCTCCGAACACGTGAACTGAATTCTAGAGATTTTTGGAAGCCAACATGGTAGAAAATAAAAGAGAGCAATCCTAGATAAGGATTTTTATTCAACTTTGTGAGCAAATTTGTGACGTCAAATTGTCTGTGTTTCAAAAGATAACTTTTAATTAAAATTTTAAGCTACATGAATAATAAAATATAAAAATTGTACTTAATTAACAAGTTATTTTATATTTGGTGTATGGTTATTATAATTATCTTGTGTTTTAACATACAAAATAGAGAAAATCCGGTACAGTGCCGATGCTAGCGCTTACCTAGTGGCGAAATTTTTTTCTCCCAAATATTGATCTTCCAAACCCGTAATAGAAGTTACCTTAACTCGGCCAAGCTTTTATTTTCATGAGGCGGAGGAATATCCTGGAAGTAGAACTTAAGCAGGGCTTCAGAAAATACCGAAGTAAGCGCGACTATAGTTTTTTTAATGTAACTACTTCTGTCGGTGATGGAGTGCTACACGCACGATAGCCCGAGTGGAATGTTCACGAACTCACGCACCGGCCAATGGCAATAAGACCCTGAGCTGGCACGTAAGCATTCTCTCGTAAACGTGTTTTCCAGATAACAGCGAAAATTTTGAAATATTTGTGCGTTTGTTTTGGTAAAGCATTTTTCGCCAAGATGTCATTTGTGACGCTACAATTTGGCATCACAGTTATCTCGGCAGAAACGCATCACTGTGGTAAAATATTTACTCTCGTAGTTAGTAAAATTAATTGTGTAGGATTGCCCTCTCCCGGTTTTTATGTTTTTGGCAGACATGAAATCGTACAATATGATTAAATTTTAAAGTCTATTCACGGTTACTTCCAAATTTTCTTAAGACTTGTTAAAGTTGTAGTTCCAGGATATTCCTCCGTCTCATTAAACAAGTTTTACTAAGTATAGGAAATCTCACCAAAGGGAAAACTCACTGCATTCGTGCACACTCTCAATTTAATTATATTTTACATGATAACTATTTCTTACAAGGCATTACCAACACATCAACTTTCTCCCTGTTTATATTCATGTTAGTTATAGATGAAATATTATAAATGATAAATAAAATTAAAGTAGAAGTTCAATTTAATAAAATAATAAGGCTTCTTTATGCTCAAATGAGTGTAAAACACCTGAGATACGATGAATATTTAGGAAGCAACCGAACACTCCATACATGGGGTGATTTATCAAAGGTTTGATTCAAAAAGTGTGAAGAAACCACCAATAGACTATATAGCGATTATTACGTCGCACGCAATCTTCATACTGTCATAGAGACCCGAGAAATTCGCGAGTTCAATGACCTGCAGGCTAGACTCTACAGTCTTATGTACAAATATGCCGACATCAACTGCGCAATGGTTGTCTGCTGTCACAGTGGAAGGAGACAATTGGACATCGTTCCACAGCAGGTGTCAAACGCCGCGTGGACCAATGACCAAAGTTATATAAACGCACGTGATTTGAATTCTAGCTTGTTCCAAAATGAACTAAGGACTAAGGACATGACTTATGGTCATGCTAGACTTCAATATCCTACGTCCACAACCACAACTTCCTTTGGTTATTGGCCGCGTGTCTACGTGAGAAGACATGTTCCTATTTGACTGGGCCAGTCGTAATAAAGTACTCCGATACTGAACGTTCATGATTCACGTGCAGACGTTTAAGGCACGTGACATTTAAAATCATCCAACCGCGAAATTGCATGTGAACAAAAGTGTTTTGGAGTACAACTGGACTTGAAATATTTTCGCGAAAACCACCTGCACCTAGTCATAACTAGAGATGATGGAAAATCGCGAAAACATTTTGAGCCAACATATCTTCTATAACACTCTAGCTGGTTTATTCTTTCATGATTGGACGAACAAGGTTTTGAGTCGGCTGCGTTGTTTGCATACCAATCACGAACGTTTTGCCTTGTAGTATCAGAATCCTCATCGGCCCAGTAAAATGAGGTAGCAGCCTCGTGCATGCACAACAGCCAGCAAGAAAAGAACACCGTCGGGCGTGTGTACAGTACGTTGGATCCTAGGAAACGGTCAAATTTCCCCGCGACAAACCATCATCCCTAGTCGTGACGCATCCCTTCTCGGTCGCACGTCGGGCGGGACGCGATGGCGAAACCTCGGCGGCGTCCTGTCCGCAGGGCCGCATGGATAATGTAGGGCTGCAAAGTGCGTCTTCTGCCCCCGTCCTGTAACATCCCCTGCCCTCCAGCCTTCCTCACCCTCTTGGCCCGCCTCCAATTACACCTTCGCCGGCGACTTGGTCAAGTCACACTGCTGCCCGCCTCACCCCCTGGGGCGCAACCCTGCGCATTAGTCGCTCTGCCGCACTTCCGATTCATTATGCATCAGAGGAGCCTCGATACACATACCCTCACCTCCCCCTCCCTGGCGAGACTTGGGATCAGTTTCATCACCGCTCCAAACTACTTGCTGGCGATAGTACGTATAGTCCACACTTGGCATCTTGACACTTTTTTTTTTCTAAATCTAACCTTCGGAAAATCACCGCATGCATGACGGCGTATTTAATACTCTCCTAAATATGTCATACTACACCACAAGCGTTTTCTTCTTCTGATAACATAAAATAATCTTATTTCTGGCTACAGTGAACTTTTATTTATACTGTATATGTAAATTATAAAGATTTATTTATAATCAGTTCCAATAAAAACTGGTAGAAAATAAGTGTGCTGGTAAATACTTGTNTCTTGGCCCGCCTCCAATTACACCTTCGCCGGCGACTTGGTCAAGTCACACTGCTGCCCGCCTCACCCCCTGGGGCTCAACCCGGCGCATTAGTCGCTCTGCCGCACTTCCGATTCATTATGCATCAGAGGAGCGTCGATACACATACCCTCCCCTCCCCCTCCCTGGCGAGACTTGGGACCAGTTTCGTCACCGCTCCAAACTACTTGCTGGCGATAGTACGTATAGTCCACACTTGGCATCTTCACACTTTTTTTTTAAATCTAATCTTTGGAAAATCACCGCATGCATGACGTATTTAATACTCTCCTAAATATGTCATACTACACCACAAGCATTTTCTTCTTCTGATAACATAAAATAATCTTATTTCTGGCTACAGTGAACTTTTATTTATACTGTATACNTCCTAAATATGTCATACTACACCACAAGCATTTTCTTCTTCTGATAACATAAAATAATCTTATTTCTGGCTACAGTGAACTTTTATTTATACTGTATATGTAAATTATAAAGATTTATTTATAATCAGTTCCAATAAAAACTGGTAGAAAATAAGTGTGCTGGTAAATACTTGTAAGAAAAAATTCTTATGCAAAATGTAATTAAACTGAGTGCGCACGAATACGGTGCGCTGTCCCTTTGGTGTAATTTTTTATACTTGGTTTTAAGCTTAATTTGCAAGGGGCGGAGGTACTAGGTAGAAAGCAGAAATTTAGAAGGACTTAAGGAAGGTTCTAAGTTACCGTGAATGGACTATAGCGCCACAGCCTCTCAGTCGTCACATCATTTATTACTTTTTATACACAGGATGATCCTGAACTACAGCTACTACCTTTGTGAGATTGTTCGCAATGGGGAATCAAAATTCCCGTTCTTATTTGAGAGCATAGCTATTCTTCAATGCCCTACACCTTTCTGAGCGCAATTCGTGGTTTCGTTGGCTACTGACAGCCATTCGGCGTCATTAAGGAGAATCCCTAGTAAACAATATTAAACGCCTCAAGGTCACACTCGGCCGTAAGAAAGAACTGCGTCGGCGATGGAAAATTGCACAAAGCTGCTTGTGTGTTCCGTTACTTTAGAATTTCAAGAGGTGATTATGGAGTTCTAATACAACAATCTGTCCTGAAAAGATAACAAGTATTGTTGCTACGGCATAAAGCACTGTTTCACGGAAGAATAAATATCGTAAACGAAGGGCTACTTACAGCGACTTTTGTTGACTTTGACACTTTGGCATGTTTCAATCACCAAATGCATGAATGGGCAACAAAATATCGGCTTTTATTTCTGCCCTGATAAAAGATTCAAATCAAAATATTCCGTTTTTTTTTCTCTCTTCACAAATTTGATTAGACACAACTTCTTACAATGAGACACATATGGCAGCTTGAAGGCGCCTTAACCAGCGACGTCTTCACTGTAGATTGTTGGTGAACCACTCAGCCTTAACTACTGGTTAAAGCGTCTTTGGGGCGTGCCACGAGATTTATTATCAGCCAATGGCAGAAATAAAACGTGCAGGAGGCTCCTTGGAGATTATAGACTGCAGCCACAAAATAACAGGAATTTGGCAGGTTCGCAGACACGAGGTACATACCATTAATACGCACGTAAATGTGAAAGTTCACACCACTACGCAGAATGTATCTAAATTCGTCTGACAAACTACGACTGCAGGTTGATTACGATAAAATAATGTGAAGACATGTGGTCTAAAATGACTGCTAAGGGTGGTACTCATTTTTTAAGTGGTGCCTAAAGCACTAGTTTAATGCAAATATTCGAGAAAATATTTAAGATGATGCACTGAGTGTCTGGATAATGCGTAACGGAACAAATATCAGCAAACACCACTACACCTGCCGCTGTCATAAAATTATTTTATGCAAAAACGGCTAATGCCGTTATTTTTTAACTCGATATCCATCATGTGCTCGCCTCCCACCAAGGCGAACCGGGTGAAACAGGAGATCCCCGAGAAAACCCGATGACCACCGGCATATTCCGGCACGATTACCACATGCGAAAATCCGGGAGTGACCCCGCCAGGAATCGAGCCCGGCTCGCCTAGGTGGGAGGCGAGTAGTCTGACCACTGCACCACCGCGGCCCCCTCCCGTTCCAGAGCCTCACCAGCGAATCGGTACGCCCACACCAAAGGAAAAACCACACAATTCCACTTCTATATACTTAGCTCTTCTGTTACTCAGTGATGGACTGGAAGCGGCCGTATTACTATCTATTCGCGGTTTCTTCACACTTTTTGAATCAAACCTTTGAAAAATCACCTCACGTACGGAGCCTTTTATACTTGTGTTAATATAAACGTTCATTATTTTCGTTAAATTCGACTTTTAATTATATTCTATCTAAAATTTATAATATTACTTTTGTAATTAATTTGTATAACCACAGAGAGAAAATAGGAGTGTTGGTAATGCCTAGTAAGAAATAGTTCTTATGCAAACTATTATTACAGTGAGTGTGCACGAATGCGGTGCGTTGTCCCGTTGATGTAGTTTTCTGTACTTGTTTAAGATTTGTTTGAACGGGGCGGAGGAATACCCTGAAAGTAGAACTTTAGCAGGGCTTCAGGAAGGAACCATGACTGGACTATAGTTGCTGAGATTTCACAGACCAAGACGTGAGGTTTCAGCCAAGCGGGCCAAAGGGATGCATAACCTAAATGTTACAATAGAATTTTCACGTGCGTACCGCAAATATACGGCCAGCAACAGCCATTTTAAATACCGCAGCTCTGTCGTCGGCTACCAATTACACGACAAAATATGACAATCCCCATTGAACGGCGGAAAAAAATAATAATTGCATAGCCCTAACCACAGACGTGCGGTTGAACATTTTCGAAATAATCCTCAGCCCTATTCTGTGCAAGAAAATAAAAACTGTTTAATGCAGTAAACTGATTCAGCTTGTTAATTAACGAAATACAAACGGATATACATTACAGCACGTACAAAAAAAATTACGGACGTTGTCACTGAGCTATGACGAACAAAATATATAACGAAAGAGAAAAATAATTACAGAGTGTTGCAGAATTCGCTTTGCTGGAGTGCAAAACGATGATAATCACAACATATTCGGTAATTAAAGGACTCGTGATTATTTTCACAAATGTACTCTTTTTGAGCCACGTAAACAAAAAAGTGAACCAATAACAAGCTGCCCAGTGACAGACCATGCCTCCCACTATGACAATACCCTGACAAAGCGCTTACGTAAACAGCATACTTAAAGATAATCTGAAAGTTACTTTATAGATTCCAGAGTGATCTGTACGATAATTCGACTTTCATGTTACATAATGTTACGTGCTCGCTGCTTCTCATCCCGCGCGAGCGAGGGGAAGTGAAGGACAGCGGTTATATGATAGCGGCGGTGGCCAGTCAGTGGATTGTTTTGATATAACAGGCGCGCTAAACCAAGAGCCACGTATCTATTATCAACAAGCGAGCCGACACGATAATTATTTTGCGACAAGCGCTGCTGACCCTGATTGTATTGAGTTTATGCGTTTATCTCAAGTATGCTCTGGATCAGTGACCTCTTTCTCTCAGCGCGACTCGCGGTGCTTCGAACCTTCCAGATGGTCGAGGTGAACGATATGTAAGTGTGACAGGCCTCCGAGTTCCGAGCTATAGAAGACGAGCGGCGAGAGAAGTGACCAGCGGAAGGGAAATCTGCGACTGCGAGTATCAAGCAGTGAAGAGTGCGGCTGGCAGGCTGGACTATTGGACTAGATACGCGAGTGAAATTCATTACAAATGGTGGCAACAGATAGGCTAAACACGTGTTATTTATGAGTATGAGCTAATAGACTGTATTCAAACAGAGACAATTAAGAAGGGCGCTAATTAGAGTTGAAATTGACATTAAATATTGCGCTCATTATTAAATGAAAAAATTAATAGTGGAGACAGATAATTTAATGCTGTAAGTAATAGCTGTGTGAATAAATTAGAAATCCAATTTAGTTCTTTTATTTTTATAAAGACCTCCATCCCTCACGAACTCAGATACGCCCCTCAGGCGTCAATATAAAATTACTGTATAATAGTTTTAAAAATTTTTGTACGGTTTTTGAATAATTGTTTAGAATGTGGAACATTGCAGTATTTGCAAGCAGTGATTTAAGCTAAGTATCGTCAGCCATATTGGATCTTAATTTCTGGTCAACTTAAGTTTGTTTTTAAATAGAAAATACAACAAAAGTAGGAATATGAAATTCCAAATAAATTTTATATTACTCTGCAATTTATATAAGTATACATATTAGTTTCTTATTCACTATAAAGTATTCTGCGGTAAATCGAAAAACTTCNTCCGACATCATAAAAAAATAATATTATCATTTAAGTTAATGTACATATATTATGCTTACAATAAGAATCGAAATTACTTTTTACAAAACTGGGATGTCATGAGAAAACAGCTCTTTAACTGTTTCTAAAATAGAAACGATTTTTTTTTTTTTCCCTTGAACGAGTGAGGTGAAGTATTTTTTCAATCTCCGGGAAGGTCTTTCTGTCCAATGTATATATTTTCATAGATGCACGCAAAAATCATCTCTGCCGTAGACCTGCCGTATAGTATCCACGCATCTGTTGTAAATGCGTAAGTTACAATTATATCAGTTTTACAATAACGTGTTTAAAACCAAAATAAACAAAATTCAGATACAAAAAATTTGTAACATAGGTCAATACACGGCAAACAAACGTTTGACAGACATTCATGGAGAATGATTTAAGATAAAGCGGAATGGAATCTTCTTTTTTTTTTTAGCTATCTGAACGGCTTTAAAAATAATGTTTGCGATGTGGTGAATGCGCAGAAACTTGTATTTCAGACTAGTGCGAAGATAAATTCATTTCCGTACACAAGAAGACTGCGAAAACTAGTGACGGTTTGTGTTTAAAACGTGTGTTTTGTAATGGCCTGTATCACAGTTTGCTCGCCAGACTGCCCGGCTGCCTTGAAAGGGAGGCCAAACCGCAAACGTTGCAGCCAGTCGCCAGATGTGCTTCTTGGAAGAGAAACGTATAAAGGAGGTATACTATTTAAGTAGAAACGCGAATTATATGCTTGACAACACAACATTCTGGTCCACAGAGTTTAACGTAATCCACACCGATGCTGGCAAGGTTTTTATTCCTAGTCACGTATCCTACACAGAGGCGAAATCGCGCGGCAGTTCCTTTGGCGTGGGCGTACCCGTTCTCTGATTAGCTGCGCGAGGTTCTGGGAACGCTAATTGGCGAACTGAGTTCCAACATTTCGCTGTCTGTTGAAGTCATTTTGGTGGCATGTGCAGCTTGGGTTCGCGGTATAAGAGGCTGTTCAACCTCTGTATAATTTATTATAGTCCATTCACGGTTAGTAGATGGAAATAGGGGTTTCCAGGACTAGGGCTGGGGGCTGAGGATTAGAAAATTGGCAGCCATTTTGGATCCGCCATTTTGTTTCCGAATACTATCTTGGTTCCTGCCACCATCTTGTTACTATATGCAATCTTGTTTCCTGCCACCATCTTGTTTCCGTCTGTCATTTTGTTTTTCCACTTTATGCTCTTATCATTCTGTCATTTTTTCATGCTCTATCATTCCGTATTGTTTTTTCATGCTCTCATTCTGTCTCAGCTGTCTGTCATTCCATCTTGTTTCTTCATGCTCTGTCATTCCATCTTGTCTCTTTACTTTCTCCCCCAAGTTCTGTCTCTTGTCACCTTCTTCGCCTGCCATCTCCGTAGTCCCCTCGCCGTCTGCTAGGAGTGCTGGTGTACGTCCGCCATCTTGTTTGCAGTAGTTTCCGTCGTAGAGCGACAACCAGGAGCGGTGTTATTCATTTTTTCGCAGACCTCAAAAAATCCTGTGGAGGGGTGCGGGATCGAAATGCCAGAACTTGTGGTCGCCAGCGTGGTTGGCGCCCTAGCCAACTGATTTATCATGGCATGTGTTGGAGCAAGGGGTTTAAAAAAAGTTATAGCATGTGTGTGCGGGGACGAATAAATATTTTTCGTGACTATTCTAATGAATAGTAATAATTTTTATACAAGTTTTTTGAAGCCCTTGTGACTATCTGACACGCATACTAGCAATAAGAAATTTTTTTCGTAAAAATGCCAGCTTGAGCGACCATTAATATCAATCAGGAGAAACTACTTAGTGTTCAGGAGAGAAATATGCTGTGTGCCGCCGCCTGTCCGTGTTGCCTGCAATAATTCTCCATGTGGTTCAGCCGCTGCACTCGTCATTCTGTAAGACGTGGAAGCCGTGATGGGGCTCATTTGATCTTGGTGTTTTTACCTGAGCCACCGAGCATTAAGGCGTAATTACCGGTGAGTCGTGGACAAATTTTGAGTGTTGGTTGGGCTGTTTTTATATGTTTCGTTTGGCATAGTTGTGTTTGTATTGGGTAAGCAGTGTTGCTAGAATTTGTTTTTCAAATTTGTTGTTTCGTTTGCCTGTCTAAATTATGTTTTGGTTTAAACTAAAACTTTGTGTCGCCGTGTCTCCCTGTTTTATCATTTCATGTATTTTCTTGTTCGCTGCCCAAGAGTTAACCTTTTAAATGCAATTTTGGCATCTACGACTTTCACGTTGGACTGTCTTGTATACGTTCTTAAATGTGTTATTTCTGCAACATTTATATTCGTTTGGAGCTTTGACGAGTCGTTCAACTTCCTCCACCGAAATCTCAATCCATTTAATAGTAATTTTGACATGTTCCTTTTTTTATGAAACGGAGGATTTACTGGGCTTAAACAGCTGCCCTTCTTTCTAGTTGCTCAAGTCTGCATATATAATCAGTTTTATAATAATTGTTTTTATTATTTTTGCATTTAATAATGTTTTAATTTGAAGTACATGCAAGTTGTATTATTAAAGTTTTGTGATCAATGTATCAATTTTATATAAATTAAGAAGGAATTTTCATTGTAATGCTATTGCTTAATTTAATGTCATGTATAATCGCTCAGGGGATGTTTTTAAGAGTTTTCATTTATAATTATTTGAAAATATGTAATTTTTAATTTATTCTTGTCAATATTATTTGTGCCGTGGCACAAGATTACGACAAGTACTTATTTGTTGAAGAAGGTGTAAGAGGTAGAGTAAGTGGTCCAAAGTGTGAAGGGCCATGGAAAGACCAATAATATGTGCATCCTGTCCACATATGATGCCAGCGACACTCCAGTACGTAGACGCAGACAACTTGTCCAGGTGGGCAATGTGTCTGCTCCTCTCTGCACGTGACTTTCAGCGGGTGGGCACCGACATCAGCGTCACGGCGCGGCGGTGCCAGTTGAATGCATATTCGGCTACGTGCTGGAGGTAGACGTCGGATATCCTACGGAACTCCACGACTCCCACGAAGACCTGCCATTCTTGCCCGTCAACAAGTGTCCCCCAGGCGGCAAGACCAAAAAAATATTGACGTGTCTGGAAGAAAGGAAAAACTATATTCTACACTACGTAACCCTCAAACAAGCAATAGGTAGGGGCAGTGATATTTCGCGAGAAGATTTCGAGACAAGATACAGCCCAAAGCACTGTAGGGTCGTCCAGCTTCTTTGATTGGCTAAAAATGTTCTGGCCCGTGTTAACCGTTTGCGCACGAATAGTGAAGGTTCAGTGTCGGAGTTACTTAGTCCTGAGTGGCTTGGTCAAAGACGGACATGGCACCAGCAGCCAATAAAGGTATAACAACAGCTGAGGTGTGTATGTAGTATTGAAGTCAACTGTGTGCTCCGATTTATACGCGAAAAGTCACTGGCCCTAGCAATAGGACATGGACTCAAAGTTAAGAAAATTTATAGCGTGCTGCAATTCGAACAAGTGTCATTGCTCAATCCGTACATCGACATCAAAGCGGAAAAAAAGGCAGGTAGCCGGCAATGATTTTGAAAAACATTTCTTTAAGCTCATGAACAATGCGACATTTGGGAAACTGGCAGAAAATAAGAGGAAACGACAAGTTTAATGTGTAACGAGAGAAGGCTGAAAAAAAATTGATTTCAGAGCCCACCTTCAAGTGCAGAACAATTGATGATGAAAACCTATTCCTAATTAAAATGGAAAAAGAATCAATATTGTTTGATAAACGCATTTATACCGACTTTTCACTGCTCGACCTCTCCAAAACTTTAATGTACAGGTTCCATCACGAAATCATGAAAAATAAGTATGAAGACAACATTAATTTACTGCATTCAGATACCGACTCATTTATTTATGAAATTGAAACGCAGTATTATTATGCATACCTGGCTGCAGACCCCACGCTCATGCACTATATGGATACCAGCTGTTACCCCCCTCCTTCCCCTCTCAATAACCCTACTACACCAACAGGAAAGTGGTGGGGACATTTAAAGATGAGTGTGGTGTGGAACTGATGAGTGAGTTCGCGGAGCTGTGTGCCAAAATGTACATTTAAGTGAGTGGCTTCAAAGTGATTAAGAATGCAAAAGGAGTCCGGAGGACAAGTCTAAAAAATGAAATATCATTTGAAGATTACAAGACGGTCTTGAAGCAGCAGCAAGTCGTGCGAGTAACAATGGGCAATATAGGATCATACCACCATGAAGTTTACACCCAGTGCATGAATAAAGTTGCGTTCACATGGCAAAATACGAATATTGGACGGCGGAATACTAACTGTGCCGTATCGATATGAGAATTTTGAAAAAAAGTTTCATACAGTATCATATGGTCATATTGGGTAGAAATTAAGAGGAGAAGAAGAAAAGACGATAAAATATGAAGAAGAGAAGAAAAGAGGAGAAGAGAAGAAGATAAGTGATTTAGTATTTCTATCCAATATAAGCATATGATATTGTATGTATGTAAAATTTTGATTGATGTTGCTACTTCTGACAGAACTCTTAGAGCACATTCACGAGGTATTTCTATATCTTGTCAGGTGTGTTTTTTTTTGTCATATTTTAGCACGTGCAAGAGCAATTTTTACATCTGGTCAGGTGTGTCACTTTTAGTTTGATAATGATGATGGTTGAAGTAAATAGTAATCGCATCTTTATAATTGATGATGCATATAGTGCTGATTGAAGCAATGAGCTTTCTGGGGGGAGGGAAGTTGCATGTTCAAAATAACGTGTACTTCCCCGGGTGTTGGGTGAATGAGGCCGGCATGCAAGGGCAGTTCCTCACCTCGGGGGTGTCAAATCAGAAGCAATTTCACCTCCCCCACATCCACCAGCTATAAAAGTCTCATTTGCTCTTTCCCCTGGGGGGCATGGATGGAAGTGTTAATTCTGAAGCGATTCCACTCCTGTACATCCACCCTCAGCTAAAAATAATGATTCACTTTTGGCGAAAATGATTACTGTTTTTTTTTACAGCACGCACGCACGTATGGGTCCTGACGCACTGCTACAGATGTCATCATGAGACAGATTGTGCCACCACCAGCAACTTTGACTATAGATTGTCGCAACTAGTATTTCACTTCGACAATCTCGCTTGTGCACTCCTTCGCGGGGATTTGGGGCTGCGACTTCTGTCTGGGCCTCCGGTCAGGGTTTAAAGCCAATTCCAGGGGGTTCCAACCCTTATCCTTTACCGGGGTTGTGGGGGTGAAATATTTTTTAGTTGCGACATCTTGGACCATTGTAACCACAAGAGACGGTATTGTTCTTACCCTTCATGACTACAAATTTACTTATTTTCTTTCCTTCCTCTTTATATACAATTCTTTCATTCACTTACTTTCGGCTCTTTTCTTTATTCTTGTTGTTTCTTCTAACCATTGCGTTTTTTTTTTGTCCAAAGTTGTATAATTTTCCGCGTTGTAACCCGCCTGTACAGCTCATTCTTGCAGCACCATGGGGATTTAAATTATATATTTATATCTCTGTAGTACTATAATATTGTACTGTATTGCTCCATCCCCATCCGGAGACCCACATGCATGGTTGCTTTAGTGTCCATGCGGGTGGTAAAGCGGGAAGGCGACGCAGAAAATTATACCAGTTCCAGATCGAAGGATAGATGAGCAGTTCCAAACCGATGGGTGGATGACCGGCACATGAAAAAGAAATGTCTTTAATAAAACAAATTATATGAAATTAAAAATTGAATAATCAAAAATGTAATGAAAAATGTGTTTCATTTCTATAGTACAACTTTTCATAACATTTTTAAAAATAACAGAAAATACTTTTAAAAAATCTTACCTGTGACTATAACAAAAAATATTTAAAAAATACTTAAAAAACAATTATGACAATATAAAAACTCTTATTGCATGTATATAAATATATGGAAAAATTTCTTATTACTGGTCTATATAAGTTCGATCCCACGCCCCTAAAAGGATTTTTTAAACTCTGCGAAAAAATAAAATAACAGCACTCCTGGTTGTCACTGACTAAAACTACTGTAAAAAAGATGGCGGACATACACCAGCACCTCCTATCAGGCGATGAAGGAACCACTGCAAACAAGATGGCGGACACACACCAGTGCTCCTAGCAGGTGAAGAGGGAACTATGTAGACGACAGGCGGAGAAGGCGACAAGAGAGAGAACTGGGGGGAGAAAGGAAAGAGACAAAATGGAATGCGAGAGCATGAAAAAGCAAGATGAAATGATAGAGCATAAAATGGGAAACCAAGATGGCTACCGGAAACAATATGGCATATTCAAGAAGTCGGCAAATCCTCAGGCCCCAGTTCTTGCCCTGGAAAACCCTATTTCCATCTACTACGGTTACTTACAATTTTTCTGATGCCCTGCCTAAGTTCTACTTCCAGGATATTCTTCCGCCTCACGTAAATAAAGTTTTATTAAGTCTAGAAAATTACACCAAAGGGACAACGCACCGCATTTTCTTGCGCACTAAGTTAGGTACATAATATTTTCCATGAGAACTATTTCTTACTATGCATTATCCACGTACCTATATTCTCCCCGTATTTATTCGCGTTAATTACAAATTAAATATTACAATTTATAAATACCTTATAAGTTTAAGTTCAATTCAACCAAATACAAGATACTTTTGTACTGACAGAAGCATAAAACGCTTGAGTTATGACATATTTAAGAAACCACCGAACTCGTCATATATGTGATGATTGTTTTAAAGGTTTGCTTCAGAAGATGTGAAAAAACCGCGAATAGAATATACTCTTTGTATCCACGGGGAGAAGTTATACNTCTAGAAAATTACACCAAAGGGACAACGCACCGCATTTTCTTGCGCACTAAGTTAGGTACATAATATTTTCCATGATAACTATTTCTTACTATGCATTATCCACGTACCTATATTCTCCTCGTATTTATTCGCGTTAATTACAAATTAAATATTAATATTTATAAATACATTATAAGTTTAAGTTCAATTCAACCAAATACAAGATACTTTTGTACTGACAGAAGCATAAAACGCTTGAGTTATGACATATTTAAGAAACAACCGAACTCGTCATATATGTGATGATTGTTATAAAGGTTTGCTTCAGAAGATGTGAAAAAACCGCGAATAGAATATACTCTTTGTATCCACGGGGAGAAGTTATACNATAAAGGTTTGCTTCAGAAGATGTGAAAAAACCGCGAATAGAATATACTCTTTGTATCCACGGGGAGAAGTTATACATTTCCCAGCATGAAATATGTGTACGACACG
Organism: Clitarchus hookeri; assembly: GCA_002778355.1. Classification (NCBI taxonomy): domain Eukaryota; kingdom Metazoa; phylum Arthropoda; class Insecta; order Phasmatodea; family Phasmatidae; genus Clitarchus; species Clitarchus hookeri. The sequence continues at coordinate 229,475 of NQII01003466.1, read as the reverse complement.
TGTCACGTCTTTGACTGAGAATCCGAAAACGAACATTTAAGTATCAATAGGGCCCCGGTTTTTTTTTTTGCGAAAATTATTTACGCGAATGCTCTATCGCATACGCGCAGTTTTCCTTTGGTTATTGGCCACGTGTTTTTGTCGGGAGACAGTTCCTTACCTGACTGGACCAATCAGGAATAGTTAAATCCGACACTGAGTGTCCGTGATTCGCGGGCAGACACCTGCAATGCGTGACAGTTAAAATTGTCCAATCACGAAAGTGGATTTCCGCTATAGTGTTTTGGAGTACAAGTAGTCTTCAAATATTTTCGCTAAAAACAGGTGTCCCTAAGTGTGCCTTATAATTCTACCTCATTTCTTGAATAAAATTTTACAAACCGGTTACAAAAATTATTTTTAATAATATTATTTTATTTTGTAGACTTTTTGGATTTTAATTTTTATCAATACAGAAATAATCATATTTATTAAGTAGTAGTAACTTAATTTTGATATTGCGTCACGCACATACTTCTGGCTAAATTTGCAAGCAGTGCGTATGAAGACCGATTTAAACGTTCGGCACGCATACTTCTGGCTAAATTTGCAAGCGCGCGCATACTTCTGGCTAAATTTGCAAGCACACGCATACATTTTAAGGGCAAGTTTCGCTGTGCAAATTAATTTTTTNGCGCATACTTCTGGCTAAATTTGCAAGCACACGCATACATTTTAAGGGCAAGTTTCGCTGTGCAAATTAATTTTTTTCATCGAGAAATATAAACATGCGAAATAATTTGTCACAAAAAAAGACGCTAATCGTAAAGGTTTCGCCCTATAACAACTTGTGACAGCTGTTGAAATTTTGCCGTATTTTGTACTGAAAATCCTATGCGTGTATAACCCTTTCCCAGACTATTTCCCCGACTACGTCATCAGATTTGTGGATTAGCCACATTACGAAAGGAAATAATTTATAAAATTCAGTTATCTGAACACAGCCTCAAGCTTAAACGAGACTAAACGATTAACACGTCGACTTCTTCCGGAATGATTAGCCAGTGTTCTCTCAGGCCAGTTCGCGTGGAACTTGTTCCTTGCGTTGTAGCACGCTTGTTGTCGAAACAATGTTTCAGAGTGTCTGTGATCAACTGTAATCCAATATAAAAGTGGCTTAAAAGAGCAATTGCTCACGTTTCAGTTTTGCCTCAAATGTGTTCGTAAGTTGTTGACGTTTGCCAGCCGCATGCAGCATGGTTTGTGCACTGAAACAATGCATTGACACAGACATGCGCGTTTTACTGGTTCTGCTCGCCTGACAGTCAATCACGGCAGACTGCCGTACGCAAGTCGCCTGCAAATTGAAACCTTAAACCTTTGGCACCCGGATATCTGTTAGGGAAGCAGGCATGTTCGAGGCGTTGGTTTAGCCACCAGGTACTTATGAACGTTGGCCGCGAAACAATGTGATGTTTTATATTTTACCGCTTGATGTTCAAACTTTAAACATTATCATTGATTATTAAAAACTTGTAAAATTCGCTTTATAAATTGGCGTCGCACTAAAATTCCAAGTTTTATACATACTTCAGCGGGCTTTGTTTTTCTATTGGTTACTGTCTAGATGTGACTGCAAGTGATTCGGGCAAACAATGGTGAAATGTTCATTTATTGTCCCTTAGCTATCCGGGGAGTATCAAATAATGTATGGTCCAGTAAAAAACGTAATGCGGAGGCGTGTTCAAATTTTAATGTATCGCCAAATAATAACGCGAATTTTGCAGGTCTCTAGTGATTTCTCTTTCCTAGCAAAACAAAATTGGCACATACATTTTGCATAAGTACACGTCAAAATCACAATTTTACGTTTCTAGAAATATACAAATAATGAAAACGAACTTAAGTACACTAATGAGATAATTCACACTGGGAGAAGATACCAACAGCTAATTCAAGATGTCTAAAAAATAGTACAAGAAAATGTTTTTGCAATTTCAAAAAATTGCTGAAAATAAGGAATTTCTTGCATATTTTTTTTTTTTAAACTTTTGGCTGTGCTTAATTTTTTTAGAAACCAACGTTTGCTAAACCAGCCTTTAAATTAATTAATACGAGATCTTTCAGTTGCCATTGTTGAGTTTTCTGCAAATAGTTTGGTTTATTTTATTCGTACGTTACAAACGCAGTCAAATTTTGACTTTAACGTGTCATTTTGCAGCAACTATGCAATCTAAAAAAAATCTGGTAAAAATGGTACCTAAATACAGATAATGTCTACAATTTAATCAATAAATGGTTCAAATATAAAACATTTTCCCCGTGGCCAACGCCCTTAATGATGCAGAGATAAAACAGCAGAATATTCCGTAAACTCCAGCCACAGAGACCAGAGAAATGACGTCACTATAGCCTGCTGGTTAGTCTGAGTACCGTCCGCCAATCAGCGTCTGGTAACTCACTTGCTGGCCGGCGGCCCAGCCAATTTGAAACTTTCGCAGCAAACAGTAGCCAATGAGGGACAAGGCCCGTCCGAGAACATCGGGTAAACAAATCACGCAATCGCTTCACCCACACCCAAAGAATTGCCAAGCTGTTTCACTCCTTTTAATAGTCTATTCGCAATTTCTTCTCGCTTTTTGAACCAAACTTTTGAAAACTCGCACCACTTACGACGTGCTTGCTTGTTTCCTCATTAAGTCATATATCTCAACCTGTTTATAGTTCTGTTAACATAAAAGCGCCTTAATTTTGGTTAAAATGAAAGTTTACTTGTATTACACATATAAATTATAATATTTCACGTATAATTACCTACTACAAATAAAACACGGGGTAATTAGATGTGTTGGTAATGCCTAGTAATAAACAGTTCTTATGGAGTATATTATAGAAGTGAGCGTGCAAGAATGCGGTGCGTTGTACCTTTGGTGTATTTTCCTAGACTTGGTTAGGGGCCGCGGTGATTGAGCGGTTAGACTGCTCGCCTCCCACCAAGGCAAACCGGGTTCAATCCCCGACCAGGTCATTCCCAGATTCTCGGAAGTGGGAATCGTGCGGGACGATGCCGCTGGTCGGCGGGTTTTCTCGGGGATCTCCCGTTTCTCCCACCCTTGAATTCCTGCGCTGCTCCATTCTCACCTCATTTCACCCTCATTGGCTCTTAACACCTCGTTGCTAAGAGCCACACAAATCTCGCAACTCAACTCTATACTTGGTTAAGCTTTGTTTGCACGAGACGGACGAACTTACTGAAAGTAGAATTTCAGCCGGGATTCATAATAATTGGAAGTAACTGTGATTGGACTATACTCACCAATACTGCGTCACAGCAAAATGCCGTTCGCAACTCGCCTGCAGTTTGAAACCTCAGCCGTCTGCGCCCGGATATATGTTACGAGAGCACGGAAGTGCTGGGCGTCGTTCTGGCCCCACCCACCCCGCAGCCAATTACGGCAGACCGCCGCCGCACGCAAGTCGCCTGCAGTTAGAAACGCCGGCCGGACATCTGTTATACAGCCGGGCTAGTGCAGAACGTTGGTTGTGGCACCCGGGTGCATCCCCCAGAATGCCGTCAAAGCCGTGCTGCTGTCAGCCCATTCCGACCCCCGACCCACCCCCGGGGTTGTCGCAGCGCGTGGTGGGGGTTGAATATTGCAGTGTCGAGATGTTGACCCGCCCCCTCGGTAATTAACAGCCCCGGGGGCTGGAGGGACGTGGCGGGGGGAGGCGGCGGTGTCGCCAACAGGCGCGCCCTTATTCATCAAACACCACGCGCGGTTTTTGCCGCGGGGGTCGAGGGGGTGGAAATTCACCTCTCGCCCCTTCGCACCCTCGCTCGGCCATCATCATCGTCATGGCGATCATGACGAGTGTCATACGACCCGCGCTATAATTTTATTTTTCCTCTCTCCTCCCACCGTTTCACTGAAAAAAAAAAAATCCTTCATTTAAGTGACAACAGAACAGTTCTGTAACCTGGTCGGTGGAAGCGGCTACCAAACTTATGCACCAGCAAAAGTATCTGTTACAGGTTTGTTACAGTTCTGTTGCTCGCGGGAACAATCAGTGTTGAAGTTGTTCTATTAAAGGAACTCTCTCCTCTGCAGGAGGAACAGAAAGATCTGATGTAGGAACTGTATTCATATTACTGGCAGATACTGTTACAGAGAGGAACACAAGATACTGTTATGTTCCCAATACCATCTTGTTAACAATATTTAGATGCTACCAACAAATAGTCTCATTGCCGTCCCTTTATTAAAAGTCCAAATGGTATATGGGTACAAAAATTTAATTAATACAACCACGTTTTTTTCACTTACTGTATTACAATTATAATTTAACACGAATTTATGTAGCAGCAGAATCTCCACAGAAATTAATGTATTTTTACGCCTACTTTTGTCAATACCTTTTACTATTCGCCCAAGTAAATTAATCCCAGTAGTCTAATAATTAAAATAACGTGTACACTGTACTACTGGTTTTACATAGAATAGTGTAAAATTACAACCACTTTGTAACAGAAAATAAACTGTAACATTAGCGTTTTTTTTCCACGGCAAGCAAAGTTACACAGACATCGCAATTGTAATTTCACCCCAGTGCATGTGCGTTTTTTCACTTGCTCGAAAGTAAAGTAACAGAAAATAAACTGTAACATTAGCGTTTTTTTTTCCACGGAAAGCAAAGTTACACAGACATCGCAATTGTAATTTCATCCCAGTGCATGTGTGTTTTTTCACTTGCTCGAAAGTAAAATTACAGATTTACTGTAACTGAAAATACACAATATCTGAACAGTTTTCACTGTTTTATCGAGTAATTTTACCGCCAGTTTAAGTTGTTTTACAACTGCGTCATATTAATTCGGGTACGGTGTATGTGTAGTTCCACTATTTTCACGTTATTGCAATTCCGTTCTATAACTTGGTAGTTGGAGTTATAAAAAAATTATCTCTAATATGTATATAGCAGTTTACTTCGAAAATAGAATACGTGGGTATATTTAAACAGCAAGCATGTCCCGTCAGCGGGAGTTTACCTTCCGTTCTGAACTCACAAAGGAAGTTCGACGTAGTTCTACTTCCTACCGTTAGATAGCGCCTTCAAAAATAATTTGTAATTTTCTTTAAATTCCTAGGCACATTAGTGTAAAATTTCAAATACTGTACTCGCTCTGGCAAATTACACATAAAAATGTAAAATTACTGAAAATTTGTATGTTTAAGTATACGCTTGGAGGATCTCCAAAATGTAATGCAAGGCTACACGCACGTGGCCTCTGTAAAATTACACAGTAGAAGACGTACAACTACACGTAACAGTAAAAACACACAATTTCAGATTTTAATGCAGGGAGTGGGTGAGTTTTTTTTACACATACGTGCTTCAAAATGTGTAAATTAACACTAACATTATGCTTACTAAGCCATACATTCATGTATTTTCACCAGAGACTTGTCTGTAGTGTTTTCTGAATTCTTAACAACATTTGTAAAAAAAATTTGTCGTACTGTAGTGGCATTCACATATTACACAAAGAAAATGTAAAATGCCCAAATAATGGCATGTGTAACTTAAGGCGCCCGTCTACCTGGCGCTTGAACTGCGTTGCAGAGTGCTCCAAATACACGTTTTTCAACGAAACTATTAAGCGTGCGTTCAACGTGCTGATCTACGAAAAGAACACACACTTCAGACGAGAGCTGTTAAGTTCTTTCAAAATATCACGTACGTTAGAAACATCAATTCAGAGTACTCCAAAACCGCTAAAAACTGTCTTTCCAAGGCGCTGTAGCTCAAAATGCACGCATCAAATACATACAAAACTACTATAGGCGCCTGCACTGAACCTTCCTAAAGACTTCCCACTAATAAAATAATATGGTCACCGCTGAAAGTCCCATAGGTACACGCAGCACGACGAGAACACTGCACGCCAGTTCAGAGCCTTGCGCTTAGCGACGATGGCGTACTTGATGCGCGTGGCAGTGTCGCCCTTATCGCTCCCGCGCTTCTCGGCCTAGACGTGGGAAAAAGTTCCAGGTAGACGGGAGCCCTAACATTTATTTTTACAGCGTAGCCGCGCGCGCGATGCTGCTGTTATGCGCAATCAGAAAGAGCAGACGCAAGGATATCGAGGATTCGACCGTAAGGAGCTTTTGTGCTCCGTGATTGCTGTCTTGATTTGGGAGAATAAAAGCATCGTGATAGGTTCAGCACGAATCAACANCCCTATCCGTAACGAGCTTTTGTGCTCCGTGATTGCTGTCTTGATTTGGGAGAATAAAAGCATCGTGATAGGTTCAGCACGAATCAACNCGAGCTTTTGTGCTCCGTGATTGCTGTCTTGATTTGGGAGAATAAAAGCATCGTGATAGGTTCAGCACGAATCAACACTCTACTTCCGAATAGCACTAGAATTTGTGGAAAGATATGCGCATGAAATCATCTGAATGTCTGTCTGGATGTATGTTCCCCTCTTATAACTTCGGAACCCGTAAAACTAATTTCGCCAACTCGGTGAACGTATGGTACTTTTAAAGTTTTCTACCACACCGGGTGCTTTCTTTTCAAAATGGTGGCAAAATTTAAAATTAAGGACGCCGAGTTATATCTCGTGAACAACTAAAAAAATTGCCTATTATGATCGAAAAATAGCTTTTACCCCCACCAATAAAAAAAACAAAGTAGGGGAAATGAGCGTAAACCTGGAAAATATGGGGGTAATATTATATTTTTTCCAAATTAATGAGGAAGAACGCACAAAAGAAGATAAGTCGAGCAATGAGAACATTTTGAAAAATCGTTGCAAGTGAGCCAGGAGGAAAAGTAAAATAATCTAAAAAAAAAAAAAAGAGAACAATTCTTTTCATTATTACCGTTTATTGAAACTTTTTTTCAGGTGCATATTTGTACTTCTTGTACAATTACTGTTGCTCAGACTTATCACTGTGGTTTCGACACACCTGCTGAAGGAGATATTTGAGTTTTGTGCTTAATAACAACTACACTGAAGAGCCAAAAAACTGGCGTAGGCGTGCGTATGCAAATAACAGAGGTATGGAACCAACCAGAGTAACGCGATGAGGTCTGCAGTTAAATCGGTTACTGCTGCTACAATGGCAGGTTATCGAGATTTATGTGAGTTTGAACCTGGTGTTATAGTCGGTGCACGAGAGATGGGACATAGCATCTCCGAGGTAGCGATAATATTCGGATGTTCGCGTACGACCATTTAACGAGTGTGCCGTGAATATCGGGAATCCGGTAAAACATCACATCTTCGACAGCGTTGCGGCTGGAAAAAGATGGTGAAAGAACGGGACAAACGACGACTGACGAGAATCATTAAACGTTACAGACGTGCAACCCTTTCTCAAATTGGCGCAGATTGTATTTGTGGACTACTCTGCAGGTTTCATGGTGTGAATTGCCTCCTGCATACCTTCAGACATTAGTCGAGTCCATGCCACGTCGTCTTGCGGAACTTCTGCGTGCTCGGCGGGGAGGAGGGGGCTACACGTTACAAGGCAGGTGTACCAGTTTTTTTGGCTCTTCAGTGTATCTGATGAATGACTTTTAATGTATTAAGTTCTCAGCAGTTGGAAATCTTAATACCGTTACTACAATTTCGATTATAATTTTAGTATGATTTGTCGTACACTATTGTATGAGAATTTCCTAATATCAGATAGTTTTCCTGTTAAATACGTTATTATATTCTATCTTATTCCACGCGAAGTAATCCCTACGTTCACGTGCCCTGGTGAGACATTTTTCTGTTTTTAGGAAGAACATGTTTCCCAAATGATGCGAGCAAAGCCGTGTGCACACTAAATTATGATAAATTATTATTTAGCTAGTATGCGTCTTTAAATGAATGCAGTTTGTATTCCAAACATTTGTGTCATTAAAGAGTACGATTATTTGATAATACGTAGATATGTAGGTACTATTTTCATAACTCTTTTAGGACCCCGTCACTGTTGGTATAGTGGAGAAATATAAGTAAATAAATAAAATTTATATCCAGTTTAGAAAGCTCCACCGACAAAATTTTTCTTCCAGCTTGCAGACCATTTGTTTGAATAGTGGCGAGTACTATTGACGTTGTAGCTCGTATGCGGCGGAATAAGCACATTTTAAAGTAAAGCTTCAATTATTTTTCGTTAAGTTTTATACTTCCTGCCACACGTAAAAACTGTCATTTACTTAGTAACTAGTCTGGCTGCATAGGCTAATGACCCTGAAATCTGTTCGAAAAAATAAATATTTTACAGTGATATCAGTGCTTTATCTACGTATAAAAAATTCTCTGGATACTTACTCAAACAACGCATTTTTTTTTATAAAATATTAAAGTACAAAAAATTCACTCAACTATCAGTATTGGCCAGAGTTCACGTAAAATTGTATGTGAGACTGTACAGGCTATTTTTTTTTTTTTGTTAAACAGTGTTCAACTAATTGCGACCCATTTTCCGCTTAACAAAACGCAAAGAGCAACATAACTGCTTTAATAGTCAGCAAAACAAACAGTTAAATCAACTTAAACATCTTCATTGGGAGAAAACAAACTGTGGAATCGATGTGACTGCCTAGAGTATATTGCCACTGTCCAAGCAAGTCTTATCTTCTATAAAATTAACCAATCCTTCAGTTCATACTTGCTTTTATCCGTTTACATCTGCTCCTTATCATTTTCTGCTAGGAATTTTTTTGTGTGTTTTTTTTTTTGCTACCGCGTTATATAGTTTAATTTCGCTCTGTTTTTTTTTACTTTAATCTCTCCTCTAGCTTCAGAACTGCTTCTGCGGTCCCTTTTTCTGTCTTTTTTTTAAATAATCCTTCCTGCTGTTTGCAGAATATTAAATTCCGTTGCTTACTAGATCCCATTTACGGAACCTTTCATTTCTCCTGTCTCCATTTTGTTAGCCTGCTTGTTTTACTCAGGTGTGTTTAAGATTTTCGATTTTAGACTTAGCTACCTAAAGCATTGGTATACATTTTTAATGGATATGTATCAGCAAAAAATTGTGGTAACTGCGGATACCAGCTGCCATGCCTTTGACAGAAATTCTATTCCTCGCTAATTTTTCTTTCACCGCTCAAGAACTCCCGACAACAATCCTCCTATTCTTATTGCCTTTCGCGTGTGTAACTGACGTCTGAGTTGACCACTAAGCTAATTCATGAAGCTATTATCTCTCTTTAATTGAAATAATTTTGTTATTAGATTATGATCGGTAACGTTTACTTGCTCTCGAAATAGAATATTTTCGTGCAGATTATAATATACAGTATTTTCATCCGCTGTTAACTATTTTATGTGTTTAGTTTTACAAATAATTTTTTCTTCTTAGTATTTTAGATTTCGGCATCAGCGGTACAGGATATTTTCATCGACGATTCGATTTCAATTCTCCCTTGCTAACTACGTTAGGTCATAACTCGTTTTATCTTATATAGTTCTTTTTCTATTACTAAACATCGCACACACTTTGAAATTGGAGTTTTGGATGACTCTGTACATTTCAACGCTCACTGAATTTAACAAATTTCTAATGCCATCTAACGTCTGCGTGTTGTAAGGCACGTGGAGAAACGACCCGTATCGAAAGAGGTCATACGTCCAAGGTTCACGGACGTCCTTGNGTGGAGAAACGACCCGTATCGAAAGAGGTCATACGTCCAAGGTTCACGGACGTCCTTGCCAAAGGCGTCGCAGGGTGTGCTTCATCGCAGTTTAGTTCCAAGATGGTAAATGGCATCGTTTTGGATTTGACAGTTCGCCCTCGTCTGGAATCGGCGAACTGTCCCGGCACTGGGGCGATCACTGTAGGTAATTATAAGGACCGAGGGGCGTCATTAATCTCGACATACCATCCTTCCCCGCTACGGCGCTTACAAACTCGAGACATAGAGAGAGAGAGAAAGAGATAAGAGACAGACAGAGCTTCCTTTTGTGCCAGAAGGAGACGAGAATAAAGGCTGCCGAGCATTTATCCCGGCCAACTTTTCCACGCGGAAAACAAACGAACGCCGATGTTTTACCCCGGGAATTTGTGCGCCCGACGCCAGCCAGTAAATACGGCAATAACAAGCGTGCAAAGAAGGGAGTGTGGGGGAGGACGACGGCGCGGGAGGGAGATAATGATAAAGCTTGGAGGAGGGGGTGGGGAGAAGCGGATTAGAAAAGGACGGCGAAACAAAGGGTGCGTGGAGAAAGGAGCGTTAAGAGGGTGGGGGAGAGATAGGGACCCCGNCTTGGTAGGCACATCAAGTAGCGCGTGACAGGCAGATTAATTACAACTGCAGTTCATAGAGCGCTCTCGTGTAGAGAAAGAAAACTCTCGGTCTCCCGGCAGTTAACTCTCTCACTTTTGGCCTTGCCTTCATTCGCGGAGGCGGTCTTGCCTCTGCGGAGGGATCACGGCACTACACCTGTGCCCTCCCTCTGGTCAGTTGAGTGAGATCGCTTGATCGATCACATCGAGCCTAGCGGTCCGGGTGCGCTAAAGCGTGTTTAGGCACAAAATACATTTTTGAAATTTTTTAATTTTTTTAAGAAATTCATCTAACACTCGTGAGTCGATCCAGACAACCTCGCCTACCCATCCCCTCTTCCCCTCCCGGGTCTTGGAGACGGACGGGGTGTCACGGGATGAACCCTACCTCGAGAGGTTAAATTCCAGCCACACGGCCTGCGGGAGAACCCAAGCCTTGCGGCCTTAGTGCAGAACAACCCCAACGTCTACCAACTTCAACCACAAACCCCCCAGCCCATCAACCGGAGGACATAGAAACGGCATTCCAGCACCAAAAAACGAAGAGGAAAACATGCTATTACAGCTAAAAACCTCACAGACAAGGAGAACAAACGTCTCCGTCCGTCTTCGTCTGAGGCGAAACCCAACGTCCCGGTGTCGAACAGTGTGCCCCATTGACGGAAGTCGGTGATGTGGCTTCATTAGACTGACGCCCCGGCCCCTCAGAACAACCCCCGCCCGCAGACAGCCGACTGCATCTGCAAACAACAACTCCACAAGAACAGCAACTTCGTATAGTGGTCCCAGACGCCACTAAATACAAACCTCTTAATACAAAAACTGCGAGGCATTCGCAAAGACGGCTTCTCACTTCTCCCCCTAAAACAAGGGCAGACACATACCCACCACAGACTTCCAACATTACCAGTCAGCTCTCCAAATGCTCAATGCAAATCACATTGACTTTTTCAGGTTTAGCCAAACTCCAACCCAACCACAAAAATCAGTTTTTTACCTCACGCCGACAACAGATATAGAAGACTTCTAGATCTCATAAGCAGCGGCTACCAGGTGCAGGGCATCTGCCAATTTAACAAGAAAATTCCTGGCAGCAGCAATTCAAACAAATACACGTTGGAGCCCCAACTTTTCTTTTGTGTAACGGCTGAGCAGAACACTGGTACCTCCCCCCACCCCTCCACGCCAACCAAGAGTCACTAGGGTAAATTTGACAATCATTCAACTTCGCCCTTTAAAAAAAAAGGACCGTCAGACGTGGCCCAATGCAGAAACTGCCAATACTTGGGACACACCCGGAACGTCTGTTCCATGCCACAGATCTGCCCCCGCTGCGCCGGGCCACACCCCATGGATGCCTGCACTCAACAAGTCACAACCCCTAAATGCATCAATTGCTCAGGCGAACACTCAGCCCTCTCAAAAACTTGCCCTAAATACCTGGAAATGGTTCAAAATCGCCACCAAACAGCCAAGGAACAAACACCACCTTCCGAACCAGCAACTTTCAACCCCGGTGTTGAACCACGCACAACCACACACAAAGCAATCATACGCGCAGGAACTCGTAGAGCCCCCTCACTTCATGTCAGAAAAACAACAACCCCCACTTGAAACCACAACAACAAATGCCAATATCTCCCGCCCCCTCCCACAAGAATGGCTCGGGGGGATGAAAGACACCACGCAGCATCTCCGTGACTTCGTGATGTTCTTAAAAGAAGCTGACTTTCAATCCCTTATGGCGCATTTTCGCTCTTTCATCTCCCGAGCCAAACACTTACCAGACAAACAAGATGAAAGCACGTTACTTCTGGAGGCGATGTTCACGTTTGCCACCGCCTAGTCGATCTGCATGACCCGGAAAATGATCCCATATCTCTCCAACCTGCTCTGGAACGACCACGAAATATTCAATACACTTATACAAAACTCTGACGAGTGACACAAACGCGAATTATTTATCAAAATAAACTTATCGCAGCACTTATGTTTGAAACTACTACTCTCTATTGCACTATGCAAGTAAATAACTGTTCACTTATTAAAATACAGTTAATAACTAAATTTTTACTGGCCACCAATTCATTATCAAATGTTTTAAAGATTTAAAATCAAATAAAGTTTAACGGCAAAACAGTTTGTACAAACCTAGAATTACATATTTTAAAAATATAATTTTATCCCATAGCTTAGACATATAACTTAATATAAAGTTTTTATATGCTCATTATATGTTTTAAGAAGTCAATTAAGATTCTTTATCGCCCTAATTAAAAGTTTTTAATTTTTCCTATGAAAATGTTCACCTATGAAATGTGTTCACGTAAGAATACGACAGTTGTGTCATCTCTTGTGTGGCAGATCGCAATCCCGCCCACCGCGAGTCCTCTCGGCCAATCAGAGACATCCGACTACGTAAAACTAAAAATTAAAATTCTCAACTCGCTTTTAAAACTACTCTCAGCAAACGTAATGCTTTTTAAAGTAAATATTAAGCAAATATCATCTTAAAGCGTTTTTAAACTACGATTTACACGCCTTCAGCTAAATATTGTATTAAAAAATCAGCTCTAAAACAGATTTCTTGCCCACTGTCAGTCGCTCGTCAGAGTAGCACTCACGCATGAATAAAACGTAATTAATAACAACTCATTACCTAAACAGATAAAACTTATGTATTTAAAATACTTTAAGTCAACATTTCCTTCCAGTCACCTTCAGTAACAATTTAAGATAATATTCTAGTATAACAATTCAAACTTTTTCATTACTACAACAACACTAACACATTAACTTATTACCATGATTAATTAAAAAACCTCGCTTCCCGAAACGCCCCAGTCATGTGTATAAAATTTCAAAAACTAATTAAATAAAAATCCACCTTAAAAATTAACTTCCGCTTTTCTCAAACCTGTCGCGAGATCCTGCCAGGGACCCGCGAAAAAAAATCAGAAATTCTTGTAATTTTAAAAATTTCGCAGAAATTAAATCCACCGCCTCTTTTCCCCCCTCAGGCAGGGAGAAAGGGGGAAATCACTGCATGGATGCCGGCTTCAGGCGCCACCCTGGAGCAGTGAGAGAATTTGAATTGTGGCTCGCCGCAATTGAACTGCAGTTTGAAAACAGCCAGGCGGGACGGGCTAGCTGTCTCCAACCTGGACTCGATAATGATAACCAACTGGGAGGGGGGACAAGGGGCCCTCGCTGGGCGTGTACCTCCCCCGCGCTGAGGGAGTATCATCCCAGTGATGATGGAGGGTGGTTAACTCTCTCTCACTCTCTCTCTCTCTCTCTCTCTCTGCTTTTACCGCAAGAGGACGCAAACATTTTTTTCGCCAGTGACATGTACATGTTTCCGCGGTTGAATGCTGAATCCCGTGTAGGAGCAACGTGGTAGTCAATGTTATCACACGTTCTGCATATTTCGCGTGTAGCCTAATCGCAGTTTCTTCACACTTTATGAATCAAACCTTCGGAAAATCACCACATGTATGTCGTTATTGGTTGTTTCCTAAATATTTTAAGTGTCACAGGCGTTTTGTGTTTGTGTTAACATAAAAGTACCTTCTTTTTTGTTAAATTGAAATTTTATTTACATTTTATCTATAAATGTAATATTTAATTTCTAATTCATGCAAATAAAAACAACGAGGAAATAGGCGTGTTGGTACTAACTAGTAAGAAATAGCTCTTATGCAAAATATTATTACAGTTGGTGGGCACGAATGCGGTGTATTGTCCGTCTGGTGTTACTTTCTAGGCTCGGTTAAGCTTTGTTTGCACAAGGCGGAGGAATATCCTCGAAGCAGAACTTAAGCAAGGCTCCAGAAACGTGTAAAGTAATCGTGAATGGACTGTAATGTGGTCTCATACGCAGATATGGCACGCTTCCCTGCTATTATTTTATCAAGTCAACTTGTAAAGTTTAGGATTGCTAGTTCCCGGGTTCCTATACGGGACCACGATTTGTGTGTGTGGCTTCTACTATGTTAACTTTCGCCGTTCCTGCCACTGCCAAATATCATCGAGAAATAACACTGAATTAACAGTAACGTTTTAAAACGTAGAGAACTGGAATTATTATCCAGGTAGGGACCAGAAATACTCATCCATATAGCTTCTGTGTGCGATAATACTGAAAATAAAGTAATTTAGAAATGTGTGTCACAAAGGCCAGGTTTCATTTAGTTCGTTTGTCAAATTTTAATTTGGTATTTTATTAGCTTTCAGTTGAAGCACAACATTCAGCCGTTAATTAAGGAATGCTAGTGTCCACTGTACTTCACACACATCGAAGCTAAATGCGCAACCGTGGCTGGAAATTTGGTTATCCAGCGTTCTGGAAAACAATTTTTTTTTTAAATAAACACTTTTAAAGCACTTTTATCTTCAGTGCGTCTACACTATCGACAGGTAGTCCTGTGCAGGACGATTGTCAAAGTATCAGTTCGTGAATCACGGGAGTTGCACACAAAGCGAATGGCCGGCAACATCAACGCGAGGGTGACAACAGCGTACGGAATTCTGCCGCACTCGTTACAACATCGCATGCCCGTCGCGTCTGTCGTCGATGCACGCATGCGCCGTGGCGATGCAGGGGCGGGAGAACCACCTTGCGGACGAGAGGTGAACTAGACACACGTCGTTATACAGAGGCCGCGCGCGTGTAACCTTGCATTACATTTTGTAGATCCTCCAAGCGTATACTTTAACATGCAAATCTTCAGTAATTTTACATTTTTCTGTGTAATGTTCTAGAGCGAGTACAGTATTTGTAATTTTACACTGATGTTCCTAGGAATTTAAAGAAAATTTCAAGTTTTTATATTTTTATATTTAAGATGCTGTCTAACGGTAGGGAGTAGAACTACTTCGATTGGTCGACCTCGCGGTTCACACGAACCTAACCTCAAAAAGGTTCCATGCACGACCCCTGTTACCAGTTGCATATTTTTTTTTCAAGCTCTTACTGAAACTTCCTGTATAGTGAAACACGCGTATACAC
>NQII01003466.1:184746-213493 GCA_002778355.1 Clitarchus hookeri | reverse complement strand
GGGGGGGGAAAAGGGGGGCCCCCCGAAAAACCCCGCCGATCAGCGGCATCGTCCGGCACGATTCACACGTGTGAAAGTCCGGGGGTGACTCCACCGGGAATCGAACCCATCTCGCCTTGGTAGGAGGCGAGTAGTCTAACCACTACACCACCGCGGCCCCGTATATGAAGGTTATATTTGGTTGTTACTGTACACCCCGGAGCTCAGTAATAATCAATATTCTCCGAGAAGAACTGTTTTGTAAACCGTGTTTCTGGTTTAGGTTGTGATTGGTTCGTATCACTAAACCCGAACACGGGGCCAACTAAACTGTCCACTCGTTGTGTTGACAAAAGTGCGTTTGAGGCTCGGAGAAACTTGCGCATGTTAAGGTGGCCGCCTGGGTAGGCCGCCGAGCGGTGTGCAGAGCTCCAGCAGAAAACGTTTTATTAAAAAACCGCCTAACGTGTCTGAGTGAGGTCTGCTTACGAAAACCATTTAAGAAACGATACGCTTCTGTATATGTTATTCAGTTACTCCATTTCTCTCTAAAGCATGTTTTTGTGATTGTGAAAACGCCTCAAACGGGTGTTTTCGCGGTCATTTTTAGGTATGAGCATTCAGGTACAAAACATTAGAAAAGGAATAGGGACATGCATCAAACCTTTATTTTTATCATTGCGTTGTAAAATGGCAGGGTCCCCACTGAAAGTCTCATAGAGGCGCTTTATCGACGCCAAGACTGCACGCCAGTTTAGTGCTTTGCGCGTAAAGTCGATGTTCATGTCTCGGTCGCCCTTAGCGCTCCTACGCTTTTAGGCATCAGACGTGCAAAATTCCTTCAACCGGGCGGCCACCTTAAACAAGCGAAGACTGGACCTTCATGTGGGAAGAACAAAGGGCAAACCGTTCGAGATATATCACACAATAACGTATATCGGCATAATGGTAACAAGTTAAGTGGGTTCATAACAAAAACGTGGATTCCAAACTCACTGCAACGCAATTCAAGCGAGAGGTAAGTGTAAGACTCTCTTAATATGGTAAGCCTTTAGAGAGCAAGAAAAAAAAATTAATAATATTTTTTTGTAAATAAAGTTTTTAGTTGTATAATAATTAAATTCAATTGAGCTATTTTGTTTACAATTAATATTATTTTTTAAGTATTTCATAAGTCTCAGCATGAAAATGTAAAATTACATAAGATGTAACTAAATGAAATATTCGTATTGCACTTTGACAGGAATAGTGGTCTGTTTTTAAACAATTGTGCCAAGTTTTTGGTGTATCTTCCTAGTAAAACTTCATTATTTTTACTGCACGATTATAGGCTTCAAGCGCTTTCAAAATGGTCTTTTTGACGTGCACTTCATTAACAGGGGGTAACTCTGAAGATTTATGAAATTTGATAGGTTTATAAGAATATTGCTAATGCGTAGTAGAATCATTACCCTGTCTCTCGATTAGTATGGTGCTTTTTGCTCATGAACTACTACTACCATTCCAGTGCGGAAACATTGTAAATGACGATGTTAAATGTCCATCAGTGAAGTACTGTTCGAGCGAAATTTGAACGCAGGTTAAAATTTGTGTTAATTTATATTTCACCGCCGACTAGAAGAAAAATCGGTAAGAGCGACATTAATTCAACTGTTTGAATGATAAACGACTTAGCGAAAAAGAAATAGCGAATAATTTTTAAGGATGACCCTCTTTTCATTTACGGAATTATTAATTTTCTTGGAGTGAATTTACTCCCGCGTAATAAGACTGTCATTTTCCTTTAGCTAAAAAAAATAATAATAATACAGTGTTAAATTATCTCGCCGGCGGGGGAAATTTTTTTTATTTATTTTCTTTTATTCCGGGGAAGATACGCGGGGGTAACTGCACTTCATCTCCTGCGGAATGCCTGTCTCGCTACATTCTTCCGACTCGACACAACAAGAAACTTAGCAAGAAGCTGCCGGGAAGGAGGGGTGAGGGGGAGAGAAGGAAGTGAGAAGTGGTGGGGGGGGATGTAAGACAACGATATTTCTCCTTTTGAATGCTGGGTAAATTCTTCCCCGGCTCTCGATTCCCTTCACAGAACTCTCGAGCTCAGAAGAGAAGAATAGAGCTGACGGGGTGGACGGGTGAAGGGTGTGGGGGTTGGAACGCTGAATGGGGAACAGAGGAAGAAGTTCTTTTCTTCGAGAGAGAAAAAAAAAAGATTAAAAGAATAAAAAAAAAGTGAAATCTATTAAAATGGAAGACAGCCACGCCGAAGAGCGAATTCTTACATTAAAGAAGAGAGCGGATAAAAGAAACAGAGTTAAAATTTTTATAGCTTGTAAATGAGTGGGACTGCATAATGAGGAATTAAATGAATGCCAAAGAGAAATGTGGAAAAAGGGGAAAAAAAGGAAAAAAAGATTTGTGACGTTTTATAAAGAAGATTCCGTTTTATTGATATTAATCCCAAATGTGCTGCAATCTTCTTAACATTTAATCAAATCCCTGAGTTAAAAGGCATTTAAACTGCGTTAATAACTTTTGACAATTAGTTGCTGTGTCGATGTGACTCAGAAAACCCCCGAAAAAAACTAAATTATTTTTATAACACACCGACTTTATTTATTTACGTGGGATACAAATTTGAAGAATTGGTATGAAAAAAAATTAATATTATTTTATCTATGATTACATGTTATTTATTTTTCTTGCGGTTTTAAGTTTTTTAAAACTTCTGTGTTCCACACACCATAGGCTGCAACATTTTTCAGCCCTAATGTAATGAGCAAACACATAATTTTACATTTAAAAAAATTCTTTAAGCGCAGTTTTTGTATACATTGAATGCCGAAATTATATAATGCAATTTTATTCGATTTCTGTAGCCTTTTCCACTTGATGTGTAATATGCTGAGCTGATTAAGACTGATCAAGTACGCTAACGGAGAAAGCTTGTGCGATTTTACAAAAACTGCATACGAAAATCAAGTTTTCGGCCGTGCAAACGAAATCTTCACCGCTAAACTTAATAGTTTTTGTTTATTGATTTAGACTGATTATTTTATTATGTTAGTTATTTACGAAGAAGATTGATAGTTTTATAAATTAAAATTTACAACTTCAAAATAATTCACATTAAAAAATAATTACTGTATTAAGGGATTATATATTATTTAATGTTAAATTATGTATCACGTTCATTGCCATGGTTTATTGAGTGGAGAGTTATATTAATAAATACTTTTAAGAAGGCTATTGGAAAATCACGGGAACTATTTTCAAACTATGTAGTTGTGTTCCAATTCCTACATTTTGTGTGTATATTTACCGGACACCATTATAAAACATTCTAATTTATACGACCAGACTACTATAGTACGCAATAACCAATTAGGACTAACCTTACCCGACTCAACTCACTTACTGACACTCTTAACTGGAATGTAGTCGACCACTGTAACACTTGTGCATGTGGAGTTGCCTATACGCCAGGCGAACGCCTCCAGACTATTAGAGGCGAGTCGAACATAGTCCACGTAGAAGACTGCATGTTTCACCGACATTCAACATGTAACCAGATTTAAGAATTTCGTCACTCATGTGTTAAGCTCAGAAAATTGCTAGGATGGGAAAATAACCTTTCCTGAATGTAAACTCTTAACTAGTAGCGCATAAAAATTAAGGAAATTGATTTTTTTTTAATTTGTTTCTTTTTTATATATCTTAGAAGTATACACCGTCAGTTAGTACTGCGATAATTATATGGACCATCGTCACACATACTTAGTATTTATCGTCAAGCTTAAAATTCCTTTTTGTCCTAATATCAGGTTTCGTTTTTGAGCACATATTTTAGGATGCCCTGCAGTGGTATATACTTTATCTCGAAGGAAATTTCCTCTAAAAATGTTACCCGCTGTATTTAGAACAGCCCTTGTGGTCTTGCCATAATCACAGAGTAGATAAGTATACAGACACGAAATGGCGTCGCTGTTCCTTCGATGTGAGCTTACCTATTCTCTGGTTGGCTGTGCTAGGCTCTGGGAACGGGTCTTTCGTATCATTGGCTACTGTATGCTGCGGAAGGGTACCTATTGGCTGGTCTGGAGTTCGAGGTATGAGCGACTGTTTTGCCTTCTCGCCACAAGTCTCAATCGAGGGAAGATCATGTTTTCAGCGCTTTTCCTTAAGGTGGCCGCCTGGGTAGACCGCCTGGGTAGACCACCTGGTTAGACCGCCGAACGGTGTGCAGAGCTGCAGAAGAAAACGTTTTATTAAAAAAACCCGTCAAACGCAGCTGAGTGAGGTCTACTTACGAATGGCGTTTAAGAAATGTTACGCGTCTGTATTCGTTTTTCACTTTCTCCATTTCTCTCTAAAGCATGTTTCTCTGATAGTGTAAATGTTCAAACGTGTGTTTTCACGGTCATTTTTTAGGCATAAACATTCCGGTACAAAAAATTAAAAAAGGAATGGTGACGTGCGTCAAACATTAATTTTTATTGTTGCGTCATAAAATTGTAGATTCTCCGCTGAAAGTCTCATAAAGGCGCGTTATCGACGGCAGGACTGCGCTCCAGTTCAGTGTTTTGCGCGTAGAGGCGAAGAGAGTGTTGATGCGCATGTCTCGGTCGCCCCTAGCGCTCCCACGCTTTTGGGCTTCAGACGTGCGAAGTTCCTTCAACCTGGCGGCCACTTAAACTGCTGTAAATTTGAGGAGCGTCCACAGTCACAGCCACACTGCACAAGTAGTTCCACTGCATTGTTGCTAAGGACTGTTCACGATAAAGTGACCACATTCCGTATACTTCCGCCATAAGTAAAATTAACACTTCCATGGGCCCGATCGCTTTATTCGTGCACCGTTCGAGTAAAATTGTAAATTTTTTTTAGAAAAGTAAATATTTTATAGATATGCTATATTATACGTATATGCTTTAAAAGGACAGAAAGTAAAACAAATCACTTTAGTATTCTCAGATGTTTAACTAACAATTTTAATTCAACGTCAAGACCTGGAAATACTTTACCTCCGTCATTACCAACCTTACAGGGCGTATGCCAGTCAGTGCACCCGTGAAAATACATGCAGGTTGAGGAAGGGACATTTTTCGAATGTTGATTTATGCAGTGTTCACTTTACTGTGAACGGCTTTTACCTTCACTTGGGGCCAGGTAACACTCATACCAACACCACACTGTAAAGTTTTTTTTTTTGTATTTGTACAAGGAATTCTTTGGAAAGTAGTTGCGAAATATGGTTTTTGTAACACTACTAACAAATTTGAGTAAATTTGAGAAAACTTTAGTGTGGAATATGTAAAAACGATGTTGAATTTTAACAGCAATGAGTAACAGATTTTAAGTTTATTATAAACATTAATCTGCGTAAACAGGTTTGTATATTTTTTTAAAATAAAGTATGTTCACGGTAAACTGAGCACGTTTAAAAGCCCTGCTTAGGATCTACTTATTTGAATACATGGTATCCTTCCACCACATGTAACTTTAACATTGTCATGAGGCGTATCACTTTATTCATGCGCCAACTAAGCGAAATCATGAAATTTTTAGGCCTGTAAATTCTTTTCTTATATGACAATTTCTTACTATATGCGAACAAAGCAAGAAACATCAACATCACAGCAAAAAAATGTAAACGTTATGCTTGATATATAAAGCTGCGTTTATGACTATAATTAATCCTTTGTTGCCGACTTTACTGTGAGCCAACTTGTCAAGGTGCACTGTAACATATATGTGGCTAAAGGAAACGATGGTTTATCAAAGATTTATTTAAAAAGTTCTCGCTTTATAGTGAACAAACAGCCTTTAATGTGTTCTAAATATAGAAAACTTCATCTGTATAGTTACGAGAAAATCGTTGGAAACAAGTTTTCAAAGAACTGTTTGTATCAAGTACAGAAATCCTCCCCCCCCCCCCTGTGTAGGGTGAGGCACGATTTTATGCCGCATTCTGATGTTATATCACCCCTCCTATGCACCACACGGGCGTATTTGAAGTTGCACCTGTATTTGTCTTCGTAGCTATGCGTATGGCGTGTCCTGCCATCATTTAAGTACAGTATGATAGTGGAGATATATGGGTGGCTCTTAGCATCGGGTCCTTGAGAGCCGATGAGGGCGAAGTGAGGTGAGTGTGGAACAGCGCCGGAATGCAAGGGCGGGGAAAACGGAGATTCGCCGAGAAAACCCACCAGCCAGCGGCATCGTCCGGCACGATTCGCGCCTGCGAAAAATTCGCGAGCGACCCCGCCGGAAATTCAACCCGCTTCGCCTAGGCAGGACGCAAGTAGTGAAGCCACTACACCATAATGGCCCCTCGCATGTTAGTAACAAGCTTAAAACGTGTCCACACATCTAAACATAAAACGAAAAGCGTGTTCGGTGATAACTCTCAATAGAAAATGTTACCCACATTTCCTCTTCTTTTTCACTCTGAGACGTTTTCGTTACCGGCAAATATCCCCTCTTACTCTCCAGTCTGTGAGTGGATACTGACAAATTTTTCCTGATTCAGGTCCAGAATTTGTGACCACATTATCATAGGTTATTCACGGAAAAGTGAGCACATTATAATGTATTAACAAGTGGCATAAGGATACTAAATGGTTGATAGGACAAACTAATCAGGGCGTTAAATAGTATCCACTGTGCCTTAAATAGCCCATATCTTTAGACTACATCTGTGTTATACATAAATGCAAATCTTAATAATTTTTTCAGTTCCGGAGTCAATAAGTGGTTTGTTTCATGAGCTTCATCTTCCGTTTTTGGACATCTATTGTGGCGTAAGTCTTTCACACGCCGACATCAGTAGAAATGGAATACAATTAATTAGTAATTACGTCAGGAAATTTTTACTTTCAGTTGGCAATACAACTAGACCAACATAAGCAAGGTTCTCGAATGGTGCTAAAGGTTTACGTTGAAGACTTTTGTTTTCGTAAAGATCATAGTTTTTTTTTTTGTGACGACGCAAATACTCAATAGCAAACATCATTGCATGCGATCGTTTTGCTTTATAGTCGAAGCTTCCTCAGATGGCACAAATCTCAAATTCATTTCCTTTCAACTGAGAGGACGGTAGCTTGAATCCCACGTCAAGAGTGTTTAGAGGTAAGGCATACAAATGTCTCCTAGTAATTTTAGATATGTTAGGGGTGATAGGTTAAGAAGTAATAATACAAAAAACAGCCTAAATATCTATATTACATTTATCAGCTACGCAATTTAATTTCGTGAAAAAAGAATCAACGACTAATCCTATATTTACCACAACATAATACAAGTATTTTAAGAGTATCACGTTTTTTGTAGTTCTAATAGTATAGAAACTGACGTCATATTTATTTTGTGCGACCATTATGACTGTTTTCTGGCGAGCACTGGCTGTAAGCGTTTTCAAAACCCTCACGACACTTGAAAGCCACCGGCACTGATAGGAACATGGAACAAAGCTGTGGAAACCCTCTGATAAGAAAGCAGTTGACGGGTTAATGAGCGCATTGCCGTAGAATCACTCTGCAGCGGGGCTCCTGCCTCGCTTTGCTTTCCAACTTGTTAATTCCGACCCCATTCCACCTGGCTCGTTTCGCCAACAGCACTTCTCCGATGATAAAAAGGAGGGGGAAAGAATAAAGATGAACAGAAAAAAGAGAAGGAGCATGAGGAAGGGGGATGTTCTAAAAAGAGAAAGTTGAAGAGTTAAAAGAGTCAGAATGATGAGAGAATCGATTCTTAAAAGTTCTATTACTCAATTTCTTAGTTTTATTTTTCATGAATTTTTTTTTTAATTCGAAAACCCAATTAATGTTTCCGCGTGCGCCGGGATGAAGGGGATAAAGGTGTGGAGGAAGAGAANGAAGGGGATAAAGGTGTGGTGGAAGAGAAGGGGGGAGTACTTCTCAGCGGCAAGCGGCGAAGATGAAGAAGGGGTGATGGCGCGAGAAGTGATGATGCAGAGGGTTGGAGAAGAGAGGTTGAAATAAATTGAGAAGCATCCACGCTCCAGATGTCATCAAAAGACGCTTTGGGGCGAGCGCGCGACCTCCCCCCATGGCTTCGGCGCTTTCAAGTTCATTTCATATCTCCATTGCGGAACCTTGTCAGGATTCTGCTCCCAGCTCGCTGTCTGAATGTTTGCGCGCCGGGTTCTCGGTGTAATTGGGAAACACCCTTCCTCCCCTCTTCACCCCCGCGCAGCATCGTAGCCCCGGCGACGGGGAATAAAACGATCGCCCGTAAACTTCTTAAGCGTTTAATAAAATGAATAATATGGACAAAGAGAGCTGTGAAGCGGCGTGGTTCTCATTACTACGCATGTTCGTGCGGCGTGAAATGCGCAAGAAACGGAATTTAACGCATCCTGATGTGTCTGAACATTTTAAAACACCATACTGTNACGCGACCTCCCCCCATGGCTTCGGCGCTTTCAAGTTCATTTCATATCTCCATTGCGGAACCTTGTCAGGATTCTGCTTCCAGCTCGCTGTCTGAATGTTTGCGCGCCGGGTTCTCGGTGTAATTGGGAAACACCCTTCCTCCCCTCTTAACCCCCCGCGCAGCATCGTAGCCACGGCGACGGGGAATAAAACGATCGCCCGTAAACTTCTTAAGCGTTTAATAAAATGAATAATATGGACAAAGAGACCTGTGAAGCGGCATGGTTCTCATTACTACGCATGTTAGTGCGGCGTGAAATGCGCAAGAAACGGAATTTAACGCATCCTGATGTGTCTGAACATTTTAAAACACCATACTGTCNGTGCGGCGTGAAATGCGCAAGAAACGGAATTTAACGCATCCTGATGTGTCTGAACATTTTAAAACACCATACTGTCGACATCAACTTGTCACGAAATGGAACTTAATGATACATGCATTAATATTATGATGTCAGGATATCTACGATATAATGATAGTCCGTAAACTTATTACGTGTTAATAAAATGAATCGGCATACTTCGCATTAGTGAAGGTGTGAAAGGACTGGAATGTAACTCGATTGTGTCGATACTTTTATAAAACGCCTTACCGTCACGAAAATTACATAATAATAAATTACCAAATATTTTAATGCTAAGAAGATATCTGTGTCATTTGAACACAGTATGCGAGTATTACAGGTCCGCCGAAGAAATCAACGATAGAATATTGACGTGTGCTCTTACAGTTTCGACGATCCTAAAATATTTTTACAGTTAAAAACAACCTAAACTTAAACTAGAATATTAAGAGACTAATTTTTTATCATATTAAATTTTCATGAAGGTACCAGTGAACTTATTTAAACCCCATTAATAGATGCACTTTAACAACGGCTGTTTCAACAGCAGCTCGTCACAGCCATGGTGTTATACATTCCCCACTTTGTACCTTCACGTAGGAAACTGATTTTGTGTCTCGCGATGCCTCCTTATAGAGTCATACTTTTTACATTTTACCTCCATTAGAAAGACTTTACGTTTACAACAATTTTATTTGTGCTCCGATGTGAATATAATTCAGGAATTTGAAATTAATAAAGCGGTAACGAAACGGTTCTAAAATGAAAAATACATTATTTAAAAAGACGCGACTGCTGGACTAAGAGTAATTTCTGTTGGTTGGCGATAGAGAAAAAGTCAGTTTTCAGTACATCATGTCGTGGATTCATTTNTGGACTAAGAGTAATTTCTGTTGGTTGGCGATAGAGAAAAAGTCAGTTTTCAGTACATCATGTCGTGGATTCATTTTATAGGAAGTAAGTTATACCCCATGCAAATATGAGTTAAGTGTAAATTTCTAAAAAGTTTTGGAAAAGAGAAATAGNGATAGGAAGTAAGTTATACCCCATGCAAATATGAGTTAAGTGTAAATTTCTAAAAAGTTTTGGAAAAGAGAATATAGAATTCAAACGCTCATAAGCTACTGCCGTGTTTCCTTATTTATAAAAACACATAATTAATTTATGATATATGTGATTATTATTAGTGTTAGTTATATTTGTGATTATTATTGATTTTTCTTATAGGTGTGATTATTATTGCTGTTAGTAGTATTAGTATTGTGTAATACATTTTTTTTGTGTAATTGATAGTGGCATATTTTTTCTGTTCATTATTATTGTGTACTTTTATTGTATATATTTTTATTTTAAATTGACTTAATTGGGAAAATTAACAGTGTTTTCTAAACCATAATTCAAACAGCATGCAAAAACCTGCAAAAATGTTAGCCCTATAGCACCAGTACTAATTAAAAAACTGATTTTGATTGTTACGTTTTATCGGTGAAANCCATAATTCAAACAGCATGCAAAAACCTGCAAAAATGTTAGCCCTATAGCACCAGTACTAATTAAAAAACTGATTTTGATTGTTACGTTTTATCGGTGAAAGCTGTAGTGATAGTTTGAGCTGTTGAGTTGAGAGATTTGGGAGGCTCTTAACAACGTGGTATTGAGAGCCCATGAGGATGAAATGAGGTGAGAATGGAGCAGTGCCGGAATGTAAGAGCGGGGGCAACGGGAGATTTCCGGGAAAACCCGCCGACCAGCGGCATCCACTTGCGAAATTCCGGGAGTGACCCAGCCGAGGAATGAACCCGCTTCGCCTAGTTGGAAGGCAAACCGGGTTCTGGGTTGGTGGAAGGCGAGCCGCAGTCTGTGCGATAAGCCACAGTGGCCCCGATGATATAACAAGTGAAATATAATCGTCCTTATGAACTCAGATCCGATTATCAGGAAAACATTATACTTGCTAAGCGCCTACGCGATGAGTTTTAAAGAGGGGGATATTTTCAACAGTCGGTCGATCTTACACTCTGTGGTCATTTCCCTGAAGCACTCAAAACAAATTGGATGTAAAAGGATAAAACCTGCTTCCGCCCATAGATAAGCAGCTTCTGACAATTATTTACTCTCATGTGCCAACACGAGGCGATTAGACGCTCTCGAAATTTTCCTTTCAGGTTTTTACAAATATCGATATTAATAATAACATTGAAATAAAAATATTTCCCTATTGAGATAAGTGGGCTTAAAAAAAGTCCGCACAAGGAAATTTACAGTGTATACATGCAATTGATTTTAAGAATATCAACAACACTACTATTAACTAAGTTCCTTTATAAAAACGTTTTCTAATTTATTACAGTTACGTTTGTTGTAGGAGCATTATAATGTTTGTTAAAACTGTAGCTTATCCTTGGAATAAATAGTGTGGTTTTTATATTTACAGTAGAAAAACTGTCAGAAAGTATCAAATGACGCACATGTTTTGTTAATGCAACTATCTAAGATTGAAAAATATTTTTATGCTACCAACAAACCATATGAACGCTGTCACAAAGTTAACAATCTTGGTTGGTTCTGGAACGAAATTGTTGTTGTTCTTGCAGCCATAAGATTTTCTCAGTGTAAGGTAGCGGTGCTGTCTAGAGATCACAACTTAAGTATCACTAACGTCAGAATTTTAATAAATTAAATACCTATTTGAAGTATTTTCTTTAATTTGTTTTTCACAGAAACGAGGCATTTTTAAAATAAAGTTTTTCTTGCTCTTTGCAAATAATTGATTGATTATGGTTTGAGTTATAATTTAGTTTATCAAAAGGAAGTACACATACATTGACATATAACAACATCACAATTATTGTAATATTCAACACCCAGCCAGAATTACGGGCTCTTCTGTCGTTATGGAAATGGCCAGGCCGAAGAGAAATAGGACTACGTCAGTAATGACTGTACCAAAAAAAAAATTATCACTCTAAGCAGAACATATTTGCTTGAACTAAAAAAAAAATGGTGGATGGCAGCAAACACATTTTAAAGATGAGTCTTACTTAACAGTGAAAGTCGAGAGGAAGTAAATAAGAATATTTCAATCATGAACCTACGTCCGTAAATAAAGGTGTTCTCGCTTAGTATCTGACAAAACTTCTTCGAACTGCGCCTGGTAATAGGCAGCTCTCTACATTCGTCAAATGTGCGATTGCAGAACTTGCAGGCGGCAGTTTACAACATTGTAGGTAGGAATGGTTTTATATCAGTAGCACCACTTCGTCAGTTGCACCCCAGCATTTTTTTGCTTTCCCCACTCCTCATCAGGGGTGCTCGGGGGAGGAGAAACAAGAGGTCTGCTGTGAGCCGTGTCGCTGAATATTTAGGATTACAATGGCGTTGCTTTGGCCAACGAAAACATTTCCGCGCATGTTGGATTTCAATACCCTACAGGCGTACCAGCAGTTCTCTTTCACTTTTTGGTGGCGTATCTTTGTGGAAGGACATTTTCTCACTTGAGTGGCCAATCATAATTAGGTTGTTCCGATACTGCGCGTCTGTGATTCGCGGGCAGACACTTAAGAAGCGGAACTCTTAAATCATCCAATGAAGAACGTGGATCTGAGCTAAGGTGTTATGAAATACAACTGGTCGTGAAATATTTTAGCGAAAATCGGGTGTCCGTAATTATAGGCTGTTCACTGTTAATTGATCACTTTTAATGAACCTTTGTAAAACGTAACTGCCCCTAACTGTGCGTATTTCCTTCACTTGCACAGCATACAAAATGCACGCGTGACTGTTCCGTCAACGTACAACTCTTCCAATCAGCAGAACACAAGTGCGCTTCACACTGGATTAAGGCGGTTACAAAGCGATGCTTCAACTGCGTTGCAGCGTGTTTTAAAAACGCGTTTACCACGAAAATATTGAATACGGCCCTTATCATTATCTTAGGAAAGAAAGCGTACCCCAGAACAGGATGGAAATTTATTTCTAAAATATCCTGCAAGGAGTTGGAGCCATCCAACATCGTTAAAAACTGCTTTTTCAGACAGCTGTTGGCTTGAAGCCTACACCCAAAAGTGCAATAGGAGCCTGCATTGGACCTTGATACAGACTTTCTACCAATGAAATGATAAATTCCCGGCTTGAAGTCTAACAGGTACATGTAGCACGACGAGAACACCGCGCACGTAGCGCGTAGCGGCGATGGCGCACTTCATATTCGCACCATTGTCGTCCCTATTGCTCCCTAGTTACTGAGCCTAAAAAACGACGTTAGCTCCACGTAGGAAGTGCCTTAACCACCTGCGGTGTGGAAGATGACTTCTGTGTCCTGAATCAAGTCCTGCCTTTACGCNCCACGTAGGAAGTGCCTTAACCACCTGCGGTGTGGAAGATGACTTCTGTGTCCTGAATCAAGTCCTGCCTTTACGCGGCTCAACGCGTATTACTTCTGACATGCCTGCAGAACTCACAACTGGCGTTACTTTCAAGTACAGATGGTTGCCAGCCAGCACGGAAGTACACTACGCATTTTCCTCGTACACACANTCCACGTAGGAAGTGCCTTAACCACCTGCGGTGTGGAAGATGACTTCTGTGTCCTGAATCAAGTCCTGCCTTTACGCAGCTCAACGCGTATTACTTCTGACCTGCCTGCAGAACTCACAACTGGCGTTACTTTCAAGTACAGATGGTTGCCAGCCAGCACGGAAGTTTACTACGCATTTTTCTCGTACACACACACACACACACCCACATACACAAATACAGGATGATTCTAAAATCACGGGACAGACATTGAGGGGTGGTAGAGCTCACTAAAACAAACAATTATTGTATAGGAATATATGGGCGGAAGTAACGCGTTGAGGCACGAATACAAAGACATAACACATTAACGGAAACATAAAATGTTCATTAGCAGCATACTCAACGAGTGATTCCGTACAGAAACTGTTAAAACCNCACACACACACACACACACACACATACACAAATACAGGATGATTCTAAAATCACGGGACAAACATTGAGGGGGGGTATAGCTCACTAAAACAAACAATTATTGTATAGGAATATATGGGCGGAAGTGACGCGTTGAGGCACAAACACAAAAACATAACACATTAACGGAAACATAAAATGTTCATTAGCAGCATACTTAACGAGTGATTCCGTACAGAAAATGTTAAAACAGTTGCTGGAAATGCATCCACCAACAGTCACGCATGCTTGGCGACCTCTACATATGGCGTGATTGGCTGACAATGGTGGCGATAGTTGAGGGCAGTCAAACGGTGCGCCAGTGACCTGCTGAATCAGCGAACAAAGTATTTGCGCCCATATATTCCTATACAATAATTGTTTGTTTTAGTGAGCTCTACCATGCCTCAATGTTTGTCCCATGATTTTAGAATCATGCTGTATATTTCCGCAGACATTTCTCTGAATGTACGGAACTGGACAGTGTATTATTGTGGTTGATGTTCAATTGAGAAGATACCGAGTCTCATGACACGAAACAAACGTCCGTGCGATCACTGTTTTCATACTCGGGGGACATTTCCGTACTACCGTCAACGTGCGCCGACTCGGCCGCGGAGCTATAAGTGTTAGATTTGCGTGAACCGCGGCGCTAGTGCATTCGCGTGTCGAGCACTCAGGGCGTGACAGCAGGGTGACAGGCTGACAGCGGCACCGTGGCTAATGACGGCGCCTGTCATCTCTCGACGCCGCCCCCAAACTGCGCCTCTATTAGCGCAGATAGCGGCCGGCATGCGTAATACGCGCTCCACCTCCCCCATGCCCTCTTCCTCGCGACACCTACCCTCCGCGACCTCCCTAGATGCCACGGATCACTCCGCGTCCGACACTCGCGGCTACTCTGTGCGACGGTTCTAGATGCCAATTTGCACTCCACGTCCGAGTTGGAGTTGAGAGAATCTGGCGTCTCTTAACATCCAGGTCCTGAGAGCCGACGAGGGTGAAGTGAGGTCAGGTAACGGGATAACCCCGAGAAAACCTGCCGACCAGCGGCATCGTTCGTAACGATCCCCATTTGCGAAGATCCGGGAGTGACCCGGCCGGGGATTGAACCCGGTTCGCCTTGGTGGGAGGCGAGCAGCCTAACCGCTCATCCACCGCGGCCGCTCCACGTCCGAGATAGTCCTTTTTGACTAAAACTCTGTGATCGCTCTGGATGCTGTTTTCATCTGTACGATCGATTTGCAAGATCACTTTCAATACAGGCTGCCTTATGCGACCGCTCCACGTGCCAGACAAAAAAAAACCTACAGAGTGCTTTCCACCACATTGGACAGTGAAAAGCTTAGTTATCCATAAGATGTTGTACGTTNCAAAAAAAAACCTACAGAGTGCTTTCCACCACATTGGACAGTGAAAAGCTTAGTTATCCATAAGATGTTGTACGTTCCCCAACAGTTTGACATGGAAAATATTTATTAATCTAATTCGGATTTTCTCGCGACGATTGGTAGTACTTGATATTCTTAGTGAGTTCAGTATGCTAATGATGTTACTGGTAAAATTATTCCGCTATTGATTTGCCTAGCTACCTATGGCGCCAGTGATTGACGAGGCCTTAAAAATAAGCTGCCGTTGGAGTGCGAACGATATAGAATGTGGTTAAGGACCTGCAAAATCCGTGCTATTATTTGGCATCAGACTAAATTTCACAGTAGTGTATATACTCGAGCCGGCATCGTCTCTCCATTGGCTGCTACCTAGACGTGAAGCCACTCCCTTTCTGACTGAACTGCACGTGATTGGTGCATATGATTGTGAAGTGTTAGTTTATTGGCGCAGAGTTACACAAGGCGTGTCAAACAAATTATCCCCCAGCGGCTGGCGTATAGCAAAGGTACGTGTGTTTCAGGTTTAACGTGTCCCCAAATAATAACTCTAATTTTGTAGGTCTCTAGACGTGGCATGTTACACGCTGAGTTACAAAAGGCTGACTTTTACCAATTTTGCAGTGTGGCGGTTTCAGCCGACACTTGCTAATATCACTTGGCCTCTGTTGCCTCAGGAAGACGTTCGTTTTTCAAGGAATAGAGACCCCCGTTAGCGTGGCATCAAAGGTACCATAATCATAAAACTTACTTTGGGTTTGCACAGAAAAAGAAATGGTTACAAAGCTCTGATATATTTTCCCCTTTTTGAAATACAAAATGCCAATTCCCAATATGGGATTACAATATCTTTTAGAACTCCTTAATAAAATCCCATGACTTAAAATTCACTGCAAATATGTGATATTTTTTTCTTTTATACTAAACAATTATAAAATAGAAATTTAATATACTTTTATTATTATGCTAAGCAAAGTCTGCCTNCACATACCTTTAATACAATTTTGTCGTCGTCTTCTAGAACATTTTCCAACGTTCACGGAGTGGAAACGCCCGCTGGAGGCGTCGTAGCTGGCCGGCGTCACGTCGTCATGGAGACGCTCAGGGTAGGGAAGGGGAAGCAGGAGAAACTTCGAAACAGCACACTAGCCGTCCAGGATTCATGTGGACAACAGCAGCGAGATAGTGTGTTGAGCGGATCCCATCGCACAAAATGTAAGCCATTGTCCACGACCCTCACGCAGAAACAGCAATCCAAGGCGAGGTGAACTTAGGCGAATTCTCGATGTGCGTTGGCTGTCACAACAGTAAATTACAAATTATTTATTTCGTTTTACTGTTAAGNTTGGCTGTCACAACAGTAAATTACAAATTATTTATTTCGTTTTACTGTTAAGTAGCAACGAGAATATATTGAATTTCGTTTCAGGACAGAACAGACTTCAGAACCTTAAACACTTAAAAATGTATTGCAACTTGATCGCAGTTTCTTTATACTCGCCTTGGAAAATATGTAATTTACAGTAAACCAGTAAGTAAACGTGTTATCTGATGTGCGGTAAACCCGAATACTCACTTGGTCAACTGTCTTTGGTTAAGAGTAGAAGCTTGTAAACGCAAAGGACTTTGCATTTACCTTCCATCCAAGAATGTTGAATCAGATTAAACCAACCAAATTCATTGTCTTTACTCCTCACTCTACTCTCAGCTGAGCCAGTTACTTCAATCGGCGACACACTATGCACTGAAAAACCAGTGAATTAGCTACCACTATNCTACTCTCAGCTGAGCCAGTTACTTCAATCGGCGACACACTATGCACTGAAAAACCAGTGAATTAGCTACCACTATCTGAAGAAAAATGATGAAATTAGAACTGTAATAACTTAACAGAATGATCTGTTGTTAGTGTTGAAAATTTCTGTAATCTGGTTTGAGGGTAGCAGCAACAGAATTCTAATTGCGGGAACAATCTGAATATTGTTGTAGTTGTTCTGTTGAAGGTACTCGCTGTCCCTATTTTATAAGTCTAGATGTTACCTACAATCAGAAATTTTCTCATTTTAGGCTAAATGACGGGGAATAAATATTTTCAAGGGTTGGTTCGAAAAGCAGTTACTTTAACTAATGTTTAGTCTACTCAGGCTGGGAAGCTCAATGCTTTTAGTTTGTCAACTAAAATTTTTCGCCACCAGGTAAGCGATAGTGTAGCATATGTTCCGGATGTTTTCTATTTTCTAGAAAACAAAACAATCGCNTTTTTCGCCACCAGGTAAGCGATAGTGTAGCATATGTTCCGGATGTTTTCTATTTTCTAGAAAACAAAACAATCGCAATAATCATAAATCAAATATAAAAAAACACTTAACTAAGAGAAATATTTTTCTTTTATTATTCACGTAGCTTAAAANAATAATCATAAATCAAATATAAAAAAACACTTAACTAAGAGAAATATTTTTCTTTTATTATTCACGTAGCTTAAAACTTTAATTAAAGTGACGTGTGCGAAACACTAGCGCTTACCTAGCGGCGGAAGTATCACCAACGCCAAACTCTCCCATGAAAATACTCGTTGTGTTCCTAACCTGAGTAGAATAAACCTTTTTTTAAAGTAAGCTATTAAAAAGGGAAGTGGTCAGTTTTCTAAATNTGTGTTCCTAACCTGAGTAGAATAAACCTTTTTTTAAAGTAAGCTATTAAAAAGGGAAGTGGTCAGTTTTCTAAATGTCGGTGCGGGACTACCTCAATTAGCGACGGTGCTGTGCCTCGGCGTAATCGGAGTACAGGCAGACGCGCGCGGCACGTCGTAAATACGGCCGGGACGTCGGTCGTGAAGGGTGACGAAAACAGGCGTCGCTACGCTTCGTGTTTATAACGCGCGCTTGATTTACGGCCCGGGCCGCAGAGAAAACGGCCTTGATTTACTGTCGGCGTGGTAGAGGGGTGGGGGTAGGTGGTCAGCAGGATCCACAGGATCCCCCTCCCCTCCCCTCTTTCACGTGTTTCGGCAAGGACGGCCCCATCACCCTCAATCACACACCCAATCTACGAGGACGATCCCGTTATTTGTCTGTCAAGGATCGACTTCACCCCTTTGAGAAAAATTCATATTTTTCGTGTCATAATTTCAGTTAAATAGTTATTAGCGAACATGTTTGATTATAACGAATTTAGAAATTATTATTTGTTTAATACTTTTGTATCTAAATTTTCACTGCGTGTTATTTCCTTCTCTCTAGAAGGCAGGTTAAATATAAATAAGATCTCGACTTTTAACAACCAGCAGATAGCACTCAATTAAAATGCTGCACAAAAATGTAAAAATTAAACTTGAAAAATGTAAATTTTCTATAATCGTACACTGTCGGTAATTACTAATAATCCGAAATTGTGACGCGAAAACGAAGACTTTCTGTAAGTGAGGTAAAGCCGAGCCTTAAGGGGCCTCCCTAATAAATAAATGTTAAACTCCTCAATGTCACGTCCGGCCACAAGGAAGAATTTAGACGGCGACGGAAAACAGGGCAAATAATCGTCCCGTGTCTTTCCTCATAATTATAAGAGGCTAATAAAGTGCTCTGTCCAGAGCAGTTACAGCATTGTCGCTATAGTTTAAAAAAATGTTTTACNTCTGTCCAGAGCAGTTACAGCATTGTCGCTATAGTTTAAAAAAATGTTTTACGGAAGAATAAATACCGTAAACATATGACTACTTACCGGAAATTTTGCTGACTTTCGCAATTTTTAGCCTACTTTCCTGTANACGGAAGAATAAATACCGTAAACATATGACTACTTACCGGAAATTTTGCTGACTTTCGCAATTTTTAGCCTACTTTCTTGTATGTGTGTGTGTGTGTGTGTGTGTGAGTGTTTGGTCTGTGTGTCTGTAGGTGAGTGTCCCCCTTTCAACTTTTGAATGCGTAAACCGAATTTCACCAAACTTGGTGCACATACAGTAACCTGGTAAGGACGACTTACTTTTACAGTTTTCGACCTCATCGAGCACTTATTTTCAAAATGTCGGCTATTTGAAATTTGGGGTGATATGTATCTCGGGAACCATTCAACTGATTTGAACCAAATTTTGTTTTCTGGCAGAGCATCGTGTAAGCATTGAATTTTGAAAAAAAGATTGTTGTTAGTCCGACATTTTAGAAAATAGCTCCAACTAAAAAATAAATATTTTCAGTGTATCTCGAAAACTGTTAAACCAATTCTCACCCAATCTGGCAGGTTAGTAATAATATGATAGGCAAAGTAAACCTATGTGATTGAACTTGATTAGGTACTTACTTTCAAAATGGTGGCAATACACATTTTTTTAGGTTTATTTGGTATTTCTGCCATAAAATAAAAACAATTCTGACCAAATTCTGTATACTGAAAGTATATGTTAGGCGCATCATATATACGGACACACAAACACTTTTGTCGGCCATTTTAGAAAGCAGCGCCATACGAATAAAGAAAGTTATTATGACATTCTCGGCAAAAATTTACCGATTCCTACCAAATTTGGCAAAACAAGTTGTACTCATGCAGATGATGTTATGTGATATGTTTGAAGAATGCCAGACACTTATTTTTAAAATGGTGGCCATATAGCGATTCAAGCTTAGAACTATATAGCCCAAATTATGTAATAAATTCCCACATAACTTTGCATATTGGCAGTAGATATTACCNTTTGCATATTGGCAGTATATATTACATCTATCAACTGTATCTACACGAAGCATCCTTTAGCCTCAATTTTGTAAGATAGCGACACCAGAGTAAATAAAGTTTTTATGTCATATCTCCGGAAACCATTGGCAGATTCCTACCAAATTTGGCAAACAAATAGTACTGCAGCAAGTGGTGTAAACTGGTATGTTTTAAGTATGCCAAGCACTTATTTTCAAAATTGTGGCTATATAAATATTTTAGCTCAGCATATTTTATCAACGAAACAAATTCCAACTTATGTTTTTATGCTGGCAGTGCCTACTACAGCCAACAAATACGAATATGCAGAGCCTCATTTCTCTGTCATTTTGTATGATAGCCACACCAATAGAAAATACATTTTTTATGTCATATCTCTGGAAACAATTAACTCATTTTTACAAAATTTGGTGAAGATGATGTAATGTCGTAGACAATAATAATATAAGTATTTTGTAATTATGACACGCTTATTTTCAAAACGGTGATTATAAAATCATTTTAGTTTTTGTGTGCTGTTAATAGTTAGTATGCAATTATGTAATCTTTTTTAACTTAATTTTGTATATTGGCCGTATACAATAATCGAACGCGCTAGTACATTGATTTTTGTTCTCCTTTTATGAAGATCGCCATATGAAAATTATGGAAATTTTGTGCCATATCTCGAGGACCAAATGTTACACCAGAACATTTCAATTGATTTGCACCAAATTGTGCAAACTATAAATGCTACAGAAGTCTACGTAAACACTCTTGGTTTAAATGTTTCAGACGACGATGTTCAAAATGGGGGTAATATAAATAATTTAGGTAAGTTTGTCACATATATTAAACAATTTAACCAAATTNCGACGATGTTCAAAATGGGGGTAATATAAATAATTTAGGTAAGTTTGTCACATATATTAAACAATTTAACCAAATTTAACCGAATTTTCTTTGCAGACATTATACATTTGAATGATATATTTTAGAGCGTTTTTTTGGAAACTTTGTACGATAGCATCAAATAAGAAGAAAATACATTCGTAAATTGTGGCGTAGTGTTCTGTACATACATTTTGTATTTCCAACCCAAACTTTCTCTTGCGCCCAACCTGCAACCCAGGAATACCACATCATTGAAGATCACATCCATTGCTAATAGCATTATAACTACCTCATCAGGGACAGTGAACGCCATTTATTCCTACTGCTGGCCCTGTGAGTGTTCCGTCTCTGAAATCACTGACTGACTGCTGGCGTACCGAAGTGGTTACCTATTGATCAGCAAATTCGGCGCTGTAAGTATAAAGAGGAATGCAGCCTGTGCAGAAGATATGGACGAGATGGCTGGATCTGACTGGAGGTCACAAAGGAACGCCCAGAAAGTTTGAATGTTTTTATCCACTTTAGAATTTACGTTTTAAGAAAGACAAGAGAATGCAGAATGCAACAGTTCATTGCCTACTCATTGCTAAATCCTGCTTGCCTACCTGGCTGAGCAACCTACATGTTGTGACAGATGATTCCCCAAAGTGACCGCCACATCGCCAAACTGACAGAGAGCACATCTAACAAGACAAACAAGAGTCTGGCGCAAGAAGCGTGACGTTGATTATGGAGGTGGCGCTATCCATGATTATTCATGGCANCGACGATGTTCAAAATGGGGGTAATATAAATAATTTAGGTAAGTTTGTCACATATATTAAACAATTTAACCAAATTCAACCGAATTTTCTTTGCAGACATTATACATTTGAATGATATATTTTAGAGCGTCTTTTTTGGAAACTTTGTACGATAGCATCAAATAAGAAGAAAATACATTCGTAAATTGTGGCGTAGTGTTCTGTACATACAGNTAGAGCGTTTTTTTGGAAACTTTGTACGATAGCATCAAATAAGAAGAAAATACATTCGTAAATTGTGGCGTAGTGTTCTGTACATACAGTTTGTATTTCCAACCCAAACTTTCTCTTGCGCCCAACCTGCAACCCAGGAATACCACATCATTGAAGATCACATCCATTGCTAATAGCATTATAACTACCTCATCAGGGACAGTGGACGCCATTTCTTCCTACTGCTGGCCCTGTGAGTGTTCCGTCTCTGAAATCACTGACTGACTGCTGGCGTACCGAAGTGGTCACCTGTTGATCAGCAACTTCGGCGCTGTAAGTATAAAGAGGAATGCAGCCTGTGCAGAAGATATGGACGAGATGGCTGGATCTGACTGGAGGTCACAAAGGAACGCCCAGAAAGTTTGAATGTTTTTATCCACTTTAGAATTTACGTTTTAAGAAAGACAAGAGAATGCAGAGTGCAACAGTTCATTACCTACTCATTGCTAAATCCTGCTTGCCTACCTGGCTGAGCAACCTACATGTTGTGACAGATGATTCCCCAACGTGACCACCGCATCGCCAAACTGACAGATAGCACATCTAATAAGACAAACAAGAGTCTGGCGCAAGAAGCGTGACGTTGATTATGGAGGTGGCGCTATCCATGATTATTCATGGCAATGCCCTCCCAGCAAGCATAATAACAAAAATAATATATACTTTATTTTGGCCCCAGACGTTATTACTCCACGACTATCATATGGCAAATGTATGTTAACAATTGTCTAAAGGGTACAAAAACTCTAAGGAACTTTTAAGCATGGCATTTAAAAGTGCTCAGTTTACAGTGTACAGCCAATAGATCTGAGAGCCCCATATTAAAAGAAACATTCCGATATGGTTAACAAAGATTGTGCTAATCACTGACCTTCTTTTGCAAAGGGTTGATGTTGAGTTTTTGATAATCGGGTTGGCTCGACCTGACAATGTCTCCCAGGGAATAAGCAAAATCAAATAAGAGTGCAGAATTCATAGCAATAACGGTATTGCATAAAATAAAGCAGTGCTGCCAGGATACCACTAGGGGTTTGTTTATGGGAGAGGCGGTGAGGAGAGAGGTCATGTCCCGCTTCGACCTAGAAACGTTGCTTCTGCTGATAATTTATTGAAAACAGTGCGCGAGCGGGGATTAGTACGGAGCTGGAAATATACGGATGTCATGGGAAAGCTGATTATGATCTATCTGTCTGGAAGGGTCGCAAAGAAAACGCGAATAACTTTTAAATGAATTTCCCTTTGCCGCTAATTGGAGCCGGCTTACCCTACCCGACGGACGAATGAGGTAATGTAGGAGAGGAAAAGAGGTGAGATGAATATGGGAGTGCCCTGAGAAAACCCTTGATACCAGGGGCTGATTATGAACTATCTGTCTGGAAGGGTCGCAAAGGAAACGCGAATAACTTTTAAATGAATTTCCCCTTGACGCTAATTGGAGTTGGCTTACCCTACCCGACGGACGAATGAGGTAATGTGGGATAGGAAAAGAGGCGAGATGAATATGGGAGTGTCCTGAGAAAACCCTTGATACCAGGGGTCAGTGCCCCCCACGCTTCCTGTATGACGATCCCCATCTGGAAATGTTTTCTTTCTGCGACGTCTGGGATTGCACCAGAGATATAGTCAGATGGAGGATATTGACTCACCACTGATCCATTATTTAATTGTATAAACAGGGGCCATGTCTGCTCCGCAATTTATTTCAACCTTTGAAAATATACATTAGTAGTTGTGTCTGCGTGGTAAGTATACAAGACCCTCCCCACTCCTTCACATCGGGGATCCTGGTTCTATTCTTGGCGGGGACACCAGGAGTTTACGTCTGTGAAAACTTAGGTGTGTTGAGTTTTCTCGGGGTACTCCAGTTTACCCATATTTTGTATTCCGTCGTCGCTCCATGCACGTCACACCACTCATGGATGATGGATGACATCTCGAAACGTCATCAATCGCTGACGTCTCTTTATCGACATTACTACAGCCTTCTAACGTTGGCATAGTGCAGTAAAGAAAAACGTCTATATACTTAGTAAGTTCTTACTAAAATTGTTGTTCCTAAATGTGTAATTGTGGTCAAAAATCTTTCTTACTTTTTGCTTTATGATAATTACAGTAAGAATTAGCGTAACAGTAATACACTTACATTNTGGTCAAAAATCTTTCTTACTTTTTGCTTTATGATAATTACAGTAAGAATTAGCGTAACAGTAATACACTTACATTTAAAAAATTTTTTGTCACATGACACTCGCGTAAATACTACCTTATAAGGTGGTCGGAAATGTGTATGTTTGTGTGTGTCTATGTGCACATGCGCATATATGCGTGTGTGTGTCGGAAGGCCACAGGAACCAAATAATTTTGAGTTGAAAAATATTAGTTTCCTTTTCATACAAGCATATGATAGTTTCACCCAAATACGTCATCATCATCACACACGCTGAAATGATCAGGTTGCACCTCCAACCACGCTTCAGCTGTCGCGCGATCAGAGCGCAATCTTCGGTGTTGAGGAGACCTGCCTGCCTGCCCACCTACTGTCGTCTTGGAACCTCCCTTGAAGTCGCACTTACAGAGCACAGTCCGTCACGTGGTAGCGAGCCTCACTCGTATTAGTACTGGTTCGATTCAGGCCGAATTCGGCACGTACAGTACAGACAGGGTTGTCTTTCTCAAGTGGTTTTTTCCAAGCAACTGCTACGGTATAGTCACTTCGCTTGAGCCTTGCCAGCTCGTGTTCACCAACATCCGGCTTAGCATCGATGTATAGCTGGAAATTTATATAAGTAGAGACCCTACCATTTCGCGACGTGAGTCTGCACCAGCCGGGCTCCGCAGTTCTCTGCAAACTCGAGCAGATGTCACTTGTTTGTTGTCTGTTAACGCAGACAGAACTCTGGTGCAACCCCAGCCACTTGCAGTGCAGCTACCGGAGTGCTGGAAGTTTGCTATTACTTCTGAATCCAGAAGGACGTGTCTGCAATGCAGCTACCAGAGTGCTGGAAGTTTGCTGTTACTTCTGAATCCAGAAGGATGTGTCTGCAGTGTAGCTACCAGAGTGCTGGAAGTTTGCTATTACTTCTGAGTCCAGAAGGACGTGTCTGCAATGCAGCTACCAGAGTGCTGGAAGTTTGCTGTTACTTCTGAATCCAGAAGGACGTGTCTGATGAGCTGACCTCCGGTGTCTCACGTGAAACTAAAGGGCCCCCACACACGCCCCGGCTTGCCTGAGCGGAGCTGGCAGGGCCCGGGACATGTGTGGATGAAACCTATGTAACTGCGTAGTTATTTTTCGGGCCTGAGTAAAATAAAACACTGCTTGATTTTTCGCCTGCGCAGTTCTGGCCCGCGCAGGTGAACCGGCGCGCGGGCGGGGACAGCGCAAGCCAAACTGTCAGTTCTCTTTGAGCTGTCACGGCGTTCAAGCCGTGGGAGTTGTGCGTTCACGATGTCGGATTTGAGGATATCTTCGAGAAAGAGTTCGCGTAAGAATGTTTAGTCGCGTATCGAAATGAACTTTCTTTGCGGAAAAGTGAAAAGCAAAGATTACGTGGACCGCATAAAGAAATGTGCAGCCTACGAAAAACTAGTTGAAGTATTAAGAAAGTTAAGCCCTGCGCTACCCGAGACATTGTAATGAAAAAAAATGAACAACATATGAAGCAGCTATAGGAAATAAGTACAGAAAGTCGAAGAATCTGAGAAGTCTGAAGCTGGCACGGAAGAAGTATATGTATCAAGATTATGGTATTTTGATAGTCTGCATTTTCTTTGAGATCAAGAAACAGCAAGGAAATCAACATCGAATATGGACGATGATGACGTAAGAACGAATGCTGTTTATGCTATGCTAAAACCAATGGTCAGTGTTCAAAGATTGTGTTTAAAAGAATTGCACGCGGAAAATTTGTCTGCTATAATGTCGAATGGTAGCGTTGGGCTGTTCTTGTGTTGTTTTCTAACCATGTGTGGCTTATACGAAGTTCTTCCTTGTACGTAAAACTTTATGTAAATGTTAGCATTAAATTTTATTGTAAGCGATTATTATTCATTCATTAAAATCTAAATTTAGCTCTTCTAAAAATAATATTAATTTAAGGTCGCCAAAAAGCTTAAATGTCCAAGGTATTTTTAAAGTATGTTTCATGTCATAGTATTGGTGGAAACTTGATAAAAATGCAAAATCATTGGAACGAAAAACATTATTCATCCTTTTAAAAGAGTAAGTGCGTAAATTTTTAGTTGAAGTATTTATTTACACAATCTTCAAGATGTTATTTTAATATTAGGTTTGATTTCGCTTTAAATGTTTATTGATATCACAGGAGTGACAGTGACATGTTACAATTTTTCTTTGAAATCTTGCATTTGGTACACCTGCGGTTAAGGGTTCGTCTTCTGGCTGCATTTGTTTTTAAATTTTATTTGAATCCATAGAATTATAGAAACAGTAAGTTCAGTAATTTGGTATCCTCTGTTCGGCGAATCTGTGAAACGCTCTATAGCAGCCAGTCATACGGCGTGATCTAATTCGCGGTGAATCTGCACGAATCACCAACTGACTTGTGAAACTGTGTCAACGACGAGATCATTTAAGTAATCCGCACGTTCGCGCTGATTCCGCTTGCTCTCTTTGGAACGATTGCGCTTGTGTTTCACATAGTTTTGTAAGTTCTCATTCGCTGAGCATTTGGAACGTTTCAGAGGGAAAGATATGAGTGCAGATCAAATCGATTGTTGAGGACACCAGAACAACTCAAGAATTTTAATGTAAATCCTTTATGACGTTCGTCCTTACATTAATTTTGCTATACGATAAAATTAAAAATTTAAAAAACTATATTTTATATTGTAACCGCAGGCGAGAAAAGTGACAGATTTTAAAGAAATATATTCAAGCTTGTTTAAGTGACTTTATGAAAAACTTAGCTGAGATTAAATAGTGCGTATATCTAGGGGCAGTGATATTTCGCGAAAATATTTCGATACAAGATACAGTCCAAAGTACTGTAGGGTCGTCCAGCTTCTTCGATTGGCTAAAAAATGTTCTGGCCCGTGTTAACAGTTTGCGCACGAATCACGAAGGTTCGGTGTCGGAGTTACTTAGTCCTGAGTGGCTTGGTCAAAGACGGACACGGCACCAGCAGCCAGTGGAGGTATAACAACAGCTGAGGTGTGTATATAGTATTGAAGTCTACTGTGTGCTCCGGTTTTTTACTCGAAAAGTCACTGGCCCTACGTATAACTAAGGACAGGTGTTTTTCGCGAAAATATTTACGGCCATGCTAGACTTCAACATCGTACGTCCACAACCACAATTTCCTTTGGTTGTTGGCCGCGTGTCTACGTAAGAAGACATGTTATTATTTGACTGGGCCAA
The DNA here is from genome assembly GCA_002778355.1 of Clitarchus hookeri. Lineage (NCBI taxonomy): Eukaryota > Metazoa > Arthropoda > Insecta > Phasmatodea > Phasmatidae > Clitarchus > Clitarchus hookeri. Next base: position 186,370 of record NQII01003466.1, on the reverse strand, counting down.
TCGTAATAAAGAACTCCGACACTGAACGTCCAGGATTTGCGGGCAGGCACTTGAGGTACGTGACATTTAAAACCATCCAACCACGAAAGTGCATATGAACAAAAGTGTTTTGGAGTACAACTTGTCTTGAAATATTTTCGGGAGAAACACTGGTCCCTATTTATAAAAAACATTTTAAGTTCGATCGGCACAATATTTTAGGGAAAAATGCTTTTAATAACGCAAATAATAAAGCTGAGAGGTATTTTTAACTGTTATTACATTTTCAACAAAAGTTTATGGATAAGATTACACTAAACCGTGAAATTTCTTTGGAATATAGGGAAACATTTATGCATTTAAACTGCCTACATGAAGGGCAGGGTAGCTTTCTGGGTCAAAGGGCTGAACTGTTATTCTTATTATTACAATTTGTATGCAACAGCGTAGGCTAACATTTTCCTTCTGTGTTGTTTGTGTGTATACGCTCTTTTAAATGCAGTACATTGTCCTGATTTGTTGAACATAACGTAAATAACTTTTATTTTAGCTAAATTATTATATCTAAATTAAAGGTTCTATTTTTGTTAAACTAGTTTTAAAAAAATGCAGAGTTGTCTCAATATTATTAAAATTTATAATTTTTAAAAATTTTTTAATATGTTAACTTTTCTACTAAATTTTCTAAAGAAGCTTGCAGCTTACTTTTGTAAAGGAGCCAGCAGCTGAATTAATCGTGTGTTCGTGTATTTGCTAGTCAGAACGTTGAATAAATCGTGCCGAATGGAGGAAAAAAACAATTTCGATAAAAGAAAACCACTCTTGCACAAATATTAATATGAAAATACGGAAACGGGTAACTGGAAAACTACAACGATGTTGTAAAAGCGTTTATATCATCCCGTTGCAGTTTCTCAGGCGAGTGCTGTACCTCGCGGTCGCGGTGGAAAATGATTGTTGGTCGTGTTTACCTTCTTTTGTTTGGGTAGCTTCAGAAGTTCCCCAATAGAATTCCTGCGTCAGATGAGAGGCCGAGATCCCCCACCCCTTTTTTTTTTCTCCTTCCACGCCAACCCTTAACTCACCAACACACGCATAACATGGCGTATAACTTTGCAAGGCGGTTCTTTTGTTACCGAAGCGGTTCTCGTCCCCAACCCCTGCGAAAAAAAAGTTTTTTTTTTATTTATATACAACCAGGAGCAGCCGAACTGCGCTATGGATCGAGAGTAAAACCTGACTCGCCGTTCTCTTAGAAAATGTCTCTCCCTCTTCTTCCTGTATGTATCCACCCTCATCGCTCACAACCCTCGTATTTTGTCTCGTCCAACCCCTCCTTTCTCCTCTCCTACCCGCCGGTCCATTTCATCCCCTTTTCTTCCCCCCGGCAGCCCCGCGGACAATTCCCATCAAAACGCAGTTTCCTCCCTCGCGGGAATGTATAGCCCGGACGCTTAGGTCCACCGCCGCACGTTTCATCCGCCGGACCTTCGACCTTACCGCAGCAGGCCTCGGGGCCCTTCCTCCTGCGGTACTTCTTCACGTCGTTAGAAGCGAACGACTGTGTTGGCCGTCATGAAACCAGCGGACGGGAAATGGTAATATCTCGGAATGGCCACGGCTGTTAAACCTGCTGGGTTGGGAA
>NQII01003466.1:169725-184494 GCA_002778355.1 Clitarchus hookeri | reverse complement strand
GGGGGGGGGGAGAGAAAGCGACAACTGTCTCTCGAGTGTTTCTTTTCTGCCACTTCGGATCCGGAATTGCTCTGGATGCCGCGACAGACGGCGCACTTCAGTTTGACTGCCACGGCTGTAAATACATACTTCTCGCGTCTGCCATCGCCTCCCTCGCTTCAGCGACCCAAAAGTGTCAGCCTCTACTCCGTAAATATGACTAAATAAATTTCAAACAAATAAATGTACGTATATTAAAACTACATTTTTTTTAACTTACTCAGCGAACTCTTACATAACATTTAAACTTAAGGTCCAGGGGTAAAAAATATTATTCCTAAAAGGTAAATTTTATCTTTCAGATGTAACCCTAGAAACAAGTAATTTCTCCGGCCTTCATAGCAGCACAAAACAATTATGTAATTCTTAATCAATATCTTGTCTGATGTCCTATGTAATGATCGTTTAAAAATGGCAATAGTTTTTCTAAACGTGTGACTTGATTATTGTTAATTCCGTTTTTATTTATTTTTGACTGCCTTTAGTATTTTTACGGGCTTGCTGCTCTGCGCTGCTTCACTTTTCCCGTTCCGCGTGAGCGAGCGTTAACCCGAGTAAAGCGCGGAGATTTACAAAGGCGTGCCAATATCGGGAGCACACAGTCTGAATTTTCATTCAAAAATGATCTTCAAAGTCAGATACTTTCGTGCAGTCCACTACAGGAAGAAATATAACGAATATTGTGATTTATTTTCACTTCTTTACTAAATTTTAATTATATTTCTCACATATACTTCTTACGCAACAAAATGTAATGCCTATGTATTGTGAATAAATCACATCGAATGTGATTCATGCTCAACAACCTTCTATATAAACTAATTATCTTCACTACCTTATTTCGTTTCCATCAACTGTTAGCCATTTTAAAGTTTCGTAGTGTCAGAAGCGGTAATTTTTGTCATGCACGATTCTAATTATTTGAAACTTTCAAATATATTTAAAAAATGTTAGAACCCGTCCAATTTTCAAAATGTTTCATAGGAACTAGAGCCATCAAACGTTTCCAGACATGCATGGCGGCGATGATGACGTTTCGGCGGCGTCATGATCTTCCAACTTTATTTGACCAAATTCACTGGAAGCAGATTGACGGGAAATTCTGACAGTGTGTCAGGGGTTCACGAAAACAGCTTTGTCTTGCGTGCGGCAGCAGAGGTGTACCAAATGTAACGGGTAGAAGACGATTTGATTCATAACAAGAATGGAGGTTCGATAAAGGTTCGAGCCCAACGGTTGGTACGTATGTCACATTTTCTGTGCACAGCGTCAGTAGGTCATGTGGTTCGGAGCCAACTGCAATCGGAAGGTCACGTCATTTTTACAGCCTTTCTGGCCTAAAAACATGCGACATATGCTCAAAATTCGACATTTATATTACCTGGTCCAAAGTTAACCGAGGAATAATCACCTACCAGTTTTGCACCTACCCAGGGGTGCCAGACGTTAACCCTAAAATCTAATATTCCAAAAATATGTGCGATATGCCGGTTTGTCTAAGCGCTTAGAGACCAATCCTTTCTGTTGCAGGTCAAAAAGTATGTTAAGAATAATTCCTGTCGCCTAAATATCTGCATGGAAACAAACGGTGGGCTATGGTACTTCTAGGTTACTTACCTTGTAGGCTTAACTACTTTTAGCGAAAGTAATTCCAGGATGATAGCTATTAGGTGCAACGCCTGTTAAGCAAGACACCTAGTATTTAAATACTTTCAGGCTAAAAGCCTCAAGGAAAAACTAATTATAATAAACGTATAGATAATGTTTTAAACTGCAATGGAAGATTTTAACGTATATAACGAACGGAAATAATGCCACACGTCATGTTGCATGGATAGGAATGTTTAGCGTCGTTATTAAACACAGCTGGGAGCTCACCTGCGAAGATGACTCTTGGGTAAATGCAGGAACGCTGTCACTGATGTGCGGGGAGAAACACTTTACAAAATGCACTTTCTCTCTGTACTTATACACTGATGATAGATGCTGTTCTCGGTTAATTGAGCGCTTCTGAAATCAACCTTTGAGAAATGTCACTGCGCCTAACTAAATGCGTGTATTTCCACGGGCACAATGACTGACGCGCACCTGTTACAGTTGGCAACGATGGAGGGTAAAGTAGTTCCATGTTGTGACGTTGAATTAAAAGTGTTAGGAAAACATGTGCTAATATCGAAATTATTTACTTTACTCTCCGTATTTTATCATTTATAGAAATGTAGGAAATAGAAAACTTGTAACAGAAAAATAATTTTATAACGATTTCACAGTTCCACTTGACCGATGCGTTAATAAAGTGATCAGGCCAATGACAATGTTAATTTTCCTTACGGCGGAAGAATACACAGAGTGCATACAAGTAGATCTTAAGCAATGCTTTCAANCGGGCACAATGACTGACGCGCACCTGTTACAGTTGGCAACGATGGAGGGTAAAGTAGTTCCATGTTGTGACGTTGAGTTAAAAGTGTTAGGAAAACATGTGCTAATATCGAAATTATTTACTTTACTCTCCGTATTTTATCATTTATATAAATGTAGGAAATAGAAAACTTGTAAAAGAAAAATACTTTTATAACGATTTCACAGTTCCTCTTGACCGATGCGTTAATAAAGTGATGAGGACCATGACAATGTTAATTTTCCTTACGGCGGAAGAATACACAGAGTGCATACAAGTAGATCTTAAGCAATGCTTTCAAAAGTGTTACGTTTGCCGTGAACAGCCGATACTAGTATTGGATATGATAAGGGTTATTAACGACCACCTGTGTTATGCCTGAAGGCTTCTCAGAAGACGTCTCATAAACCAACTTATTACATATCTTAAACTAACTAACACCCTTGCCTTACCTAGGATTCAAACCCAGAGCCTCCCACACCATTGACCGAAGGCGCACCAACCGACAGCTCCACGGGAGGTAAGCGCCTATAGCAAATTTGCAAATAGATTGTACTTAATTTTACCAAACGTTTCTTCCGCAAACCCGCGTAAACTAGAGCCGCAAAGTCGAGCACATTACGGATCTCGTCTCCTCGGACCGTAGTCGGCGTGTTTCAATAACCGACCTGTGGAAGAAAGCCTCCGCCCTCGCGAGTGAGTATCGACCCTACGGTCGACCAGGGGTTGCCGCAGGGAAGGAAGACCTTATCTCGCGGGGGAGAGGGTGGCTGCAACCCTCGCGCAACCCCCTCGGTGACTACGCAGGGCACTTCTTTGTTGCGTCAGTCGTGACAGAGCTTTCAATTAACGGCTCCTCCCTCCTCCCTGTGCTACCCCCTGGGGGCGGGCGAGGGGGAGATGTACTGGGTATGACGCCCTTCCATCCCCTGCTACCGTCCATAAAACGGAAATAGGAGCTGCATCTGCGCGTATTTCATCCGTCCTCCTGGCAGCGGACAAACTTACCAACAACANTACTGTCAAATTTTCTCCTTCGAATACACGTGACAGTAAAATTTGAAGACGAAATACGAACGTGAAATTTAGCATATAGTCTGAATTTTCATTCAAAAATGATCTTCAAAGTCAGATACTTCCGTGCAGTCCACTACAGGAAGAAATATAACGAATATTGTTATTTATTTTAACTTCTTTACTAAATTTTAATTAGATTTATCACATATGCTTCTTGCGCAACAAAATTTAATGCCTATGTATTGTGAATAAATCACATCAAATATTATTCATGCTCAACAACCTTCTATATAAACTAATTATCTTCATAACCTTATTTCGTTTCCATCAACTGTTAGCCATTTTAAAGTTTCGTAGTGTCGGAGGCGTTAATTTTTGTCATGCACGATTCTAATTATTTTAAACTATCAAATATAAAAAAAAGTGTTAGAACCCGTCCAATTTCCAAAATGTTTCATAGGAACTAGAGCCATCAAACTTTTCCAGACATGCATGGCGGCGATGATGACCTTTCGGCGGCGTCATAATCTTCCAACTTTATTTGACCAAATTCACTGGAAGCAGATTGACGGAAAATTCTGACAGTGTGACAGGGCTTTACGAAAACAGCTTTGTCTTGCGTGCGGGAGCAGAGGTGTACCAAATGTAACGGGTAGAAGACGATTTGATTCATAACAAGAATGGAGGTTCGATAAAGGTTCGAGCCCAACGGTTGGTACGTATGTCACATTTTCTGTGCACAGCGTCAGTAGGTCATGTGGTTCGGAGCCAACTGTAATCGGAAAGTCACGTCATTTTTACAGCCTTTCTGACCTAAAAACATGCGACATATGCTCAAAATTCGACATTTATATTACCTGGTCCAAAGTTAACCGAGGAATAATCACCTACCAGTTTTGCACCTACCCAGGGGTGCCAGACGTTAACCCTGAAATCTAATATTCCAAAAATATGTGCGATATGCCGGTTTGTCTAAGCGCTTAGAGACCAATCCCCTCTGTTGCAGGTCAAAAAGTATGTTAAGAATAATTCCTGTCGCCTAAATATCTGCATGGAAACAAACGGTGGGCTATGGTACTTCTAGGTTACTTACCTTGTAGGCTTAACTACTTTTAGCGAAAGTAATTACAGGATGAAAGCTATTAGGTGCAACGCCCGTTAAGCAAGACACCTAGTATTTAAATACTTTCAGGCTAAAAGCCTCAAGGAAAAACTAATTGTAATAAACGTATAGATAATGTTTTAAACTGCAATGGAAGATTTTAACGTATATAACGAACGGAAATAATGCCACACGTCATGTTGCATGGATAGGAATGTTTAGCGTCGTTATTAAACACAGCTGGGAGCTCACCTATGAAGATGACTCTTGGGTAAATGCAGGAACGCTGTCACTGATGTGCGGGGGGATACACTTTACAAACTGCACTTTCCCTCTGTACTTATAAACTGATGATAGATGCTGTTCCCGGTTAATTGAGCGCTTCTGAAATCAACCTTTGAGAAATGTCACTGCGCCTAACTAAATGCGTGTATTTCCACGGGCACAATGACTGACGCGCACCTGTTACAGTTGGCAACGATGGAGGGTAAAGTAGTTCCATGTTGTGACGTTGAATTAAAAGTGTTAGGAAAACATGTGCTAATATCGAAATTATTTACTTTACTCTCCGTATTTTATCATTTATAGAAATGTAGGAAATAGAAAACTTGTAACAGAAAAATAATTTTATAACGATTTCACAGTTCCACTTGACCGATGCGTTAATAAAGTGATCAGGCCCATGACAATGTTAATTTTCCTTACGGCGGAAGAATACACAGAGTGCATACAAGTAGATCTTAAGCAATGCTTTCAAAAGTGTTACGTTTGCCGTGAACAGCGGATACTAGTATTGGATAGGATAAGGGTTATTAACGACCACCTGTGTTATGCCTGAAGGCTTCTCAGAAGACGTCTCATAAACCAACTTATTACATATCTTAAACTAACTAACACCCTTGCCTTACCTAGGATTCAAACCCAGAGCCTCCCACACCATTGACCGAAGGCGCACCAACCGACAGCTCCACGGGAAGTAAGCGCCTATAGCAAATTTGCAAATAGATTGTACTTAATTTTACCAAACGTTTCTTCCGCAAACCCGCGTAAACTAGAGCCGCAAAGTCGAGCACATTACGGATCTCGTCTCCTCGGACCGTAGTCGGCGTGTTTCAATAACCGACCTGCGGAAGAAAGCCTCCGCCCTCGCGAGCGAGTATCGACCCTACGGTCGACCAGGGGTTGCCGCAGGGAAGGAAGACCTTATCTCGCGGGGGAGAGGGTGGCTGCAACCCTCACGCAACCCCCTCGGTGACTACGCAGGGCACTTCTTTGTTGCGTCAGTCGTGACAGAGCTTTCAATTAACGGCTCCTCCCTCCTCCCTATGCTACCCCCTGGGGGCGGGCGAGGGGGAGATGTACTGGGTATGACGCCCTTCCATCCCCTGCTACCGTCGATAAAACGGAAATAGGAGCTGCATCTGCGCGTATTTCATCCGTCCTCCTGGCAGCGGACAAACTTACCAACAACAGAAGTATATTTACTACTGCCATGTCATTTTTGAGGTCCACATCGGGAACTGGAGTCTCGACTCTGCTTATATTCTAATAGCTAACCAGTAGAGACACGTGGATTTGGCGAATTAATTTGGCAGCAGCCTAAACTTCTCAAGTTTTTTAAGAACTCGTGCCACAGTTGCTTATTCATTGGCTACTGTCAAGATGCCATGATCTTTTTTTTTATTCAAATTGGTTGCAAGTTATATGTTTACATTATTTCTTGCCGCTATTACTGGCTGAAGAGTTGAACAAGGATAGTCGAAACTACTGTGATTGAACCATTTAAGGAGCACTGGGGTATTCGTGCATTAAGGGGATTTCGTGGTTTTCATACGGTTCTCGTTGTAGGCAGTGTTATATGTACTAATTGAAAACAAACAAAAAAATGATGCTATATTTTAATGTAAATATTTTCTCAGTACTGAAATTAAAGTCGATGTTTTGTTGTCCATTCTGAAATTTGTTTATTGAATGTGGTCGTTGAAAAGTGTCAGAGAGAGAAAGTAATCGATGTAAGTAGCAGTAAAACATTGTTTTAAACTACAGCGACATTGCTATATCTTTTGTGGATAGATTGCTGTATTAAAACCCTATAGCTATACTTAGAAATCTGAGGAAACAAAACACTCGTGAAGCTTGTTTATGCTATTTTTCCATCGCAGTCACAATGCTTCCTTACGGCGTTAAAAATATTCCCCATAAGTCTAGCCTACCACTTAAGTCTAACCTGCCACTGAAAGAATTTGTGAAATTCACGTGCATGCAATAATCAGTGATATCAGTCAGGGAAATACTCGTTGCTGCAAGCCAGGCCAGAGGCTGTTACAGACTGGCGAGTCAGTCGAAAGAACGAGGAATCACTTACACTGTGTGCTATTCGTCGCCACGTCTCGAGATGAAACTTAAGACGTTCGTTCATTTGTTTTCGTTCACTCCAGATTGAGATGGAGACGTTGTTATACCGTACACGATAAATTACACGAAGAGAATTTCCGTCAACGTTACAAAACAAACAGGTAGATTTTCATACTTCGTAATTAATTGTGAAGGTAGCCAGGGCCCGGAACATATTATAATGCATCACCACGCATGCGTTCGCAACGTAACCACTCCACTCATGCCACACATTACTCTGCCGGCCTTATTAACGCCCCGTAACAAAGTAGAATGCCAAACAAACCGCCTTGCGAAGTTTAAAGCTCAACCTATTCGCAGGTATACGCCATTCTACAACACCACGAAGCGAAATTTAAATCAATGGAATTAAGCTACCATAATGATTAAGCAACTCATTTAGAGTTGAACCATTTTCACTGTTCCTCGCTGATTTAGTGCGGATGCCATGAGATTCTTGAAGAATTCTTTACATAATGAAAACAATGTCCCTTAAACAACAGTCCACAATTCTGTCCCAAGTTTTTCGTATCTCTGTTTTAAGTGGCGCCGTACACTCTAAAACTTTAAAATCAGTTACCAACACCTGACTTATTTTACGGTTACTTCGGTCAGTTTAACAGATGAATAAGTGGAAAAATGACAGTTTTCCTTGATTTAGTGACATTTTCCAATGATTGATAAACAATTTTATTAGCTGTTTTTAAATGATTTGCTTTTCGACTGACGAATCAGTTAAACCAGGTATATCAAATGTAATAAATATCGCCTTAAATGGGAACAGTGATCATAAGTAATATCTCTGAAGGTAAATATTTTTATAAGTATATAAAAACATAAAAAACGCATGAATAAGTTAAACCCATAAAATATACTTGTTTAAAGTGTGGGTTTTATTTTTAATAATACTATTTTACGAGGCAATATGAACATACAGTCCTTCGTTTAGTTTTCACGTTATCATCGTTGCGCTCGGTTTGCAGGTTTAGACTGCATTACGTGTGGTGAAGTGAGTGCACGCATTTTTACATATTTTCTATACAATTCTTTAATACATGTATTTTTCCCCCATTAATAGCAAGGTCAGTCTAGTCTGGTAGCTTAGTTGGTCAGGTGACACTCTGTATGCATAATATTGTGGCTTCCAGCCCTGGACAAGTTATCTATTTCACCAATTTTAATTAGAATATGAACAGCGACTGTCGAAAATACGTCTTTTGCTTATAATGATTTGGCAAATCCAATAAAAACCATATTTAATTCTTTGCATGCAGTTGGCTGTGGCACTACTTGGGTGTATGTATTCCGATGCAACGACATGAACTGTCCCTTGCAACTTCTACAACCAACACGACAAAACCGTACCGATCATTGCCTACCTACAGGCGCTGAAAGGCGTTTCTTTCCGAATACAATTAATGAACGCCTGCATTTTCGAGCAAGAATTTATAAGTACAAAATATTTTTATTTACATCCACTCTGCCACAGTCCAATTATGTATGATTTATTTGTTTGGTATGCTGTTTGAGATACTCTTTACATAATGCAGTAATTTTTATAAAACTCGCTAATATATATATATATATAACTTCTGCCTGCCAAATGCCTATAATGCAAATAAAACCATTTTGTGTTTAAAATGAAATGATTAAAGGTATTTGGTATTCTAACCAACATGCTTGTTGTATGTGGTAGCACGAGAATAAAATGTTTTGCAAATCTACTAATTCCCACAACTCTATGAACATGCAAATCTTGCCCTGAATGTGGAGATATACGTGATTAATAATATTCAGTTATTAACGAGCTGTGTTATACAAACATACCTCTCCCTTATTGTGAAATCTGATATGGCTAAACACTCTTTGAATATTGGTTTACAGATTCCGATTGTTCTGCACTGCATGAGTTAGAAGACAGTTCGAAGATCTGACAACCTTCTGATGATGGTGATGACGTCTCTGGTGACGATATTCAGACTGCGCCAAGTAAAGTTTCTGCAAAGACAGGTTCTATGTCGAAGTTTACCACAGCATGTGATGACTCACATGGCCCTGAAGTTCTCCCTACATCATGCGCTCCTCTAATAGTCCATGATGATGTACCACATGATAACGAACAAACTGTTTGCAGTATAAAACGAAAGCGTGATGTTTCCAACTGGAAAATAAACATTAATAAACGCCCACGGCTTCAGGTTAAATCGTGTATGGATCCCAAAGGACGCGTTTAACATACAGTTTCTGAAGGCCTAAGTTACAACTGCCATACCAAGTTCTTTCAAGCTGTTAAACCCGAAGTCAGACAGTCTCTTAGATACATGTACTATTCCTTTTCTGGCTATGCATCCCAGCGCCTCTTTTTATGTAGTTGCACCAAACCCTCGCAACCTTAATGGCATAATCTGTCAGCCAGTAATCAGAAGAAACGATCAATCTCCTATAAGTACTCAGTGCGTATAGAAGGAAAATCCACCAGTGTATGCAAATAAGGCTCTTGCAAGTGTTTTTCGTATAAAGATCGCTAAAGTTAACTACATGTGTGAGTTCGTAATCAAAGGCTTTCCTGGACCAGAAAAGAGGAAAAGACCATTCAAGACCTAACCACATACCAAAAAATGCAAAGAAACCAGTTCGTGATTTTTCTAGCTGCATCACAATACATGTTAGTCATTAAACAAGAAAACAAAATCCGCATCGTCATTATCTATACCCAGAGTTAAACGAGAAGAAGTTATATGACTTGCATATCACTTTTGTAGCAGAAAGAGCTATTCAACATGTTACTTTCAGAACATTCAGAAACCTTTTTGTCGCTGAGTTCAACCTTTATTTCAGTCATTCAAGATTAGATACTTGCAAAACGTGTGACAAACACTCGCAGTAGTAATAGAAAATGAAACGCATGAAGACACAAAACGACAATCTAAACATGATAAAAGTGTTCATTTATGAAGAGCTGAGTCTGCTCAGCGTTGCATGAAATCTGAATTTCTTTGTCTAATACTGACCAAGATGTAGAGACAATAACTTTTGATTTACAGCAAGTTCTACCACCACCACCCCACATTCAAACGAGTGTGGTTTTTACGGCAGGCAGTTATGGACGTGCAATCTTGGAGTGCATGACGTTAATGGGGGTTCCATGCATATTCGGCATGAACCTGTAGTCAGTAGAGGATCTCAAGATAGAGCACCATGCTTAACGGACTATTTCCGTAGTAACAAAGAAAGTATAAAAGGCAGAAAGGCACTCATAGCATGGTCAGATTCACATGGAGGCCAAAATAAAAATAAAAACATTATTGGATTTTGGTATCACATATTGCATGCTCTGTACTTGTTTGATGAGGTCCAACGTAACTTTCCCACTCCCGGGCATACGTTCTCGGATTGTGATCGTATTATTGAAAAGCAAAGCGAACAACTCCTGCTGTATATCTGCCAGGTCAATGGACTCAAGTGATAAGAAAAGCAAAGCGGAACCAACCGTTTCGGGTTACATCAATGAAGAGGGATATGTTTTATTACTGGTCTCATGTGATATCTTCGTTGACATTTCGCAAGAAATGTATCAAAGGGCAACCAGTTCATTTACAAAAGGCTAGGCAAATTATAAATACATAAATACGGTCCAGGCGGAATATTTTTCCAGTACACTTACGGGAACATTAGTGAATAGCAAGAAGTCAAGTAGACGCGGAAATAAATGGACTGTTCAGGAACTTTCTCTGCTCTAGAGCGCAAGAAGGACACATCCTGCAGCAAAAGTCAGCGATCAAATGAAACTCTGCGAGTACCTTCCTCCTGACTTCCGCCTCTATCACAAGGGTCTACAGAGTAGAGCACCATCCCCTAAAAGGCTGCGAGTTACAAATTCTGAGGCAAGCACCACACAACTGGATGTGGAAAGTGATGTTGAAGCATCATATGCTGGTGACAGCGAGTCTGAATAACCACAAATATGGGACTTTATACATATCAGGTTCTTGCACTCAATGTCTTGATGTTTACATATAAAAACAATTTCATCTTTCATTCTAAGTCTTATTTATTTGAGACAAGTTTTCTATACACTTTTCTAAAGTGTAAATGGCTACAACCTAACATAAACATTACTAATTTATGTATGGTTACATAAAAACTTTAAACCATGGTATCTCAATAAATTGATTTTGTCACTTATCAGGTTCTTGCATGCATAATTATTGTAACGAGACATACGTTTGTACTATGCGCTAATGTTTGAATGTGTGTACGTATGTTCGTACGAACGTACGCACGGAAATTATGAATGCCTATAATTGAAAAAAAAAAAAGTGTTTGCAGAGGGATTAGAGTAGCAGTGGTAGTCATGTGAATAGTAGAAATAAATGCAGTAAACCTTGTTTATCTGGCATAGTGGTTATATGTTGACGTAGCACGGACAATAAATATTTTCATCAGCGCTATAGCCACTTCATATATAATGTATGACGCCACATTTCGTTCCAAGACCATAAGAAGTGGCGTGGCCTCCGTTCGCCTCTCCAAGCGCGTTCTCAAGTCGACACACCACTCTCTGGTAACCCAAATGCGGCTTAGTCCACTCAAGCTATCTGCACGCGCTTGCGCAAACAAGTAACTGTAGAAGCTGACGATTAAAGATTTCTCGGCATTATATGCAAAAGATTCGCTTATCAAAAAACATGCCGTATCTAGACGCGAGTGCCGAAACCAGACTTTGTTTTGCGGTTCTCGTGTCGTTGGATTTGGTAAACGAGGAAATTGCCTGCAGACGGATGATAAGGCTTATCTTTTCGGGAAACATCCACTGTGAAATACAGCGGTCGCTTATTAAATAAGCAGGCTACTTGGATTACTCTCCTACCGGCAAGCGAGTAAGATGTAAAAAAAGTTCTCCTTTTAAACGATGGAAATTACTGTCTAATTACTCTTGCGTTAAAACTGAGCGCTAGCTAGACTATTACAACTGAGATGACATATCAAAGTATATTGACCCATTCGGGTGCTATATCAAACCTCCTAGACATCACAAATTATTTTTTTGATATTCCTGAAACGATTCATTCGTTTTTCTTCTGAAATGTTAGAAGACTTTCTCAAAAGCCACCGTAAATTGTCCGTCTCTAGGGAATCACTGTGTCCTTCAGCATGAAATGTGTCTGTGGTACGACGTGGAGTGTCTACGTGTATATCTTGCGTGAAATGTGTCTGTGGTTCTTCAGCGTATATTTATCAAAGTCTCCAACGCGCGAATAAAGGAGAAAAAAATAAAGGCGCGTCCTATGTCGCGTCTCGAGATATGACAACGAACAACCACGCCATTTCCGTGATTCCCCGTTTCTTTCTACTGATTGATCAGACTGCGACCGCCTCTTAAATAACTCTTAGTGACTAGTGTTTCAGAGACTGATATCACTGGTAACGGTTTGAAGTATGTGTGAAACCGGAAACAGTGAAAATGGCTGGAACTAGCGAAACCAGTGACAGGTGCTCCACTTTAAACAAGCGGCATTTTAATGAATTCCACAGCTGCAGCATTTCAATTATTTAATTACATTTCCCACTCAACTGCAGTGAATCCGAAAATCGCAGGCATTAATTTCCACGTGCATTCTTGCTGATTCAAAAAGCGGCATCAGATTATTCACCATCTTACAGTTAGTAGTATTATTTCACTTTTTGATGTCCTCGATTCGAGATTATATCAAGCTGGTACGTAATGCCGCCTTCAGGATGTGAGTATTTGTTAACAGTCGATGCGTAGTTACAGTTCATGTGCATGCGACGACAGTCGACTTAATCACCTGCTGTCCTAGGTTAATTTAAACCGTTATTATAATCCTCATGCTAGTTTTCTAGGTTAGTTTAAAATGCAAAAAAAAAAACTGTTTCAACCAGTATTCTGGATCAGTTAAAATAAGGTGTTTAAACCGTGAAAACTCTCTCCCGACTAGTATTCCACGTTAATTTAGGTTACAGTGATTTAAACTGTACAAACTCGTATTCACATACTGTCCTAGGTTAGTTTAGCTGGTCTGGTAAAAAATTGGGATCTTATGTAGAACGTTGGAAAACGACAGACGGAATCCGCACATACACAGTGATGAGTGAAGCGAGTGAAGAGATTTAGGTGGCTCTTGAGATCGAGGTCTTGGGAGTCGGGAATCGAATCCGGTTCACCTGGGCGGGACGTGAGTAGCCTAACCACTACACCACTGCGGCCCCATGCGCAGTAATGATGGAGACCCACAAACCCATGAATAATGACCTCGGCTCGGGCAGTTTACAGACCGTCGTCCCAGGATGAGAACTTGTGCGACCGATGATAGGCCAGCGAGCGTTGTGGCCCCACTCTGTGAATCCCTTGGGGTGGGGGTCCGCTTGAATCGCTCTCAAAGTGATCCCGGCCTAGATTCCCAACTTGGCCGCTTGTTTGCTTGCTCGCGGCTCTGTCCGCTCTGAGGACGACGCTGGGAGTCTGATCCTGGTTTCCACGGCGGAGATTAGCTGTGAACGGGATTGCAGCAGCAGAAAGACGGTCGTCTCCTAAAGCTTTTCTAGTGCCCAAAACATTGTCTACATTCAAAACATATTTCGTACTTTACTGATGCTACATCAACAATTTGTGCCTACTTAAAAATGCCAAGAAATAATAAGAATTGTATTTTAAAATATATATCATCATATTAACATGTTAAATTATATTTCAGAATTAAGATAATTTTTAATTTTTAATTGGTGCCGAACAAATTTAAAACTGTTAATATATGGTATGTTTGACTATAGATCAAAATAATTGTTGATGTCTCCAGAAGATCATAAATACTCTCTTGAAAATCCAATGTGTACCCGGTAGTTTAGTTTTGAATATCTAGAAGTAAAACTTTCGTTAAATCCAGCAAATAGTACTCAAATAAAACCCTTATTCTGTTGACTTAATGTAACATTTTATCTGAAAATATACTTTGTGTAAAAATTTTTAAACTTTTAATACAAACTGTTAAAAATCAGAATTCATAAAAAGTTCATGTTATAGTGTTTACCGCAATCCTCACATTTTCTTCCAAATTTATATTGAAACGTTTTTACTAAAACGTTAAACATACTCAAAAAATATATTAAAAAATATTTTAAACACCTGAACGTTCCTAAAACTGGTAAATCCTATACAATATTGTCTGGCATATTCTATAGACACATCAGTTAATTTAACTGAATAATAATTGGGAAAAATACCAGTTTTTCTCCTCTTATTGATTCAGAGACTTTTATTTTCCACTGATTCGTCGACCAATTGATTCGCTGTTTTGCAGTGATTTGTTTTTTGACTGATGGCTCAGTTAAGTAATGTGTATCAAATAACAGATAAACAACGAGCATCAAATTAAAAACGCAAAAACTAAGAAAACCAATCAAATATATTTCTAAATGTGAATGTCATCTTCCATAAAACCGTTTTTAGGAGGCAACATGAACATTTAGTCTTTCATTCCATTTATTACCACTTACATTTCGTTTTCACGTAATCATCAAAGCGCACAATTTTAATGTTTAACTACTTCCAGTACATTCCTCCACCTCTTGAAAACAAAGTTTGACCGTGTATAGAAAATACACCAAAGCGACGGCACACGGCATTCTTGCACAGTGGGTGTGATTATATTTTACATAATAACTATTTCTTACTAGTCATTACCAGCACATATAGTTATTCCCTGTTTTATTCATATTAATTATAAATGAAATATTATAATGTATAGATAAAATACAAGTAGAAGTTCAATTTAATAATAAAGGAAGATATTTTTTG
>NQII01003466.1:127110-142238 GCA_002778355.1 Clitarchus hookeri | reverse complement strand
CCCCCCCCCTCCCCACATTCATCCCTGGCCAACACTCGTGCAAGAGAGCAGGGAAGCCTGAAGAACTGATCTTCTGGTATTCATTTCTGGAAAATCCGCCCGCCTCGACTGCGATTTCACCAACCCCACACCCAACCCTCCGTTTCCTGCATCCCCCCTTCCTCGTTTGTACGTGGCGCGGCTTGATTTATGAAGTGAACTGTACCTCGAGATCGCGTCTGCCTCTTTATCTTCCTCTCTCTCTCGTTCTGAGCGCGTGCGTTACAAAAAAAGAAACGCAGACGGCGACAGAGTATAAAGCGAAGTGGAGAAGAGGTTTAGACGGCTCTGAAGAACGGTGTCCTGAGACCCGCTGAGTGTGAAGCGAGATGAGCATGGAATGTAAGGTCGGGGGGAACAAGGGAGATCCCCGAGAAAACTTGCCGATCAGCGGCGTTGTGTGGTACGAAAATCCAGTAGCGGCCCCGCAGGGAATCGAACCCGGTTCGCCTTGGTGTGAGGCGAGCGCTCTGGCCACTGCACAACTGCGAACCCAACGGCAGTACCAAGATTACGTTTGGCAATCACAAAGAATCATTCCATGCGCATCATAGTTGAGTTGGAATGTCGGAAGTGTAGGGTTTCCAGATGTCCGGCAAAAATAGCACAGGTCTTCCTTTTAAAGAATGTTTGCATCCGACAGGTTTTTTTCGTGATAATTAAATATGTCGGTATGTTCGAACTGATATAATAAAGCAATTTTCTACTTATTATTTCGACATTATTAATTTCAGTGCAACAAAATTTGTTGTGCGCCAGCTATCATGTCGTCATTCACTTGATTAATCATATGAAAACGTCTGTGTGTTCTTTTAAGGCAGGTATGTTAAATATTTTTAATGTCTCATTAAGGTTAATTTTTCATACTGCAGTGTGTGTATTAAGATGTTTTGTTGTGTAAACAACTGTAGGTATATATTTGTTTATAATTTCCTGATCTCCGCAAACAGAGTTTACTTTACACCTGCCAGGGTAACTTTGCGCAACTCAAAAATTCTGTTTTGGTGCCATTTGACAAATAAACAGAAAATTGTAGCTAGTTATTTAAAATTTTCTATGTTTTTTGCCCTGGTGATGTTTCCAATCCCTTCACCAAATTGCTCGTGCCGGGTGATGCCGATTTTTGGCGGGTTTTCTCGGGGATCTCCCGTTCCCCCCCGCTTCTGCATTCCGGCGCTGCTCCATGATCTCCTCGCTTCACCCTCATCGCCTCTTAAGACCTCGATGTTACGAGTAGCCCAAATCTTTCCACTCCCCTTCATCAAATGGCACCAAAACAATCATTTTGAGTGGTGTAAAGTTACCTCTGCGTGTGTAAAATACTTGGTTTACGGTACTTACCTTAACAATTTTATGTTAACAAATAATGGGAACGTTATTTCATGCTATGAATCAAATTTGGACAACTATCTATTTTTAATTACTATTGGCTTTATTATATTTTAATTTTATTTTCATTTTTTAAACATTAACCTTTAGCTAGATACGAAATAAACAAAATAAGGACTTCTTTAAAAACTAATTACCAAGGATATTTGGTGATACTGCAAATAAATTAGAGTAAATTTCACGAAAACCTAGTGTGAAATGTGTACGACAAATGTTGAATTTTAACTAGCAAGTGTTGTAATCTTCAAGTTTCTTATAAACACTGAGCTACATAAACAATTCTATACTTGTGTTTCCTAAAAATAATGTGTAGGAAATAAACAATGTTTAAGCTGCATAATTATACGAAAATGTTTGGTATAGTTCACTGATGGCTACTTCCAATTTTTCTGATGGTCTGGTAAAGTTCCACTGAAAGGATATTCCTCCACCTCACACAAGCAAAGCTTAAGTAGGTCTAGAAAATTACACCAAAGGAACAACGCACTGCATTCGTGCGCACTAAGTGTAATAATATTTTATATAAGAACAGATTGTCCCTGTTCTTATTCACGTTTATCAAACATAAAATATCATAATTTACAGAAAGAATGTTAGTAAAAGATTAATTTATTTGAAAATGCGGTATTTTTATGGTAACACAAGTACAAAAGGTTTGTGAAACATAACATATTTTGGAAACAGCCAAGCAGGTTATACATAGGCTGATTTTTCGAAGGTTTGCTTAAAAATTGTGAAGAATCCGCGAATAGACTATAACCAGTTTCCGAAGAATTTGTTGTAACTAGTGCATAATTTTTTTTACCGTGATTATATTAACCCTAATCGTGCCTATCGCTCTACCTCTCTCCTTCCGAGCACGCGCATACGAAAGACGGAGACGGCGAGAGAGAATAAAGACTAGATGCGAGCCGCTCGCTGACAAATAATCACACCAGCCGCATCGTAGATGAGTTAGAATGACGGAAGAAGGGTGGAGGAGAATAGACACCCCGCAGCGAATTGCTTTTTTTTTTTCCCCACTCCTCTCCCTGTCTTTTCATCCGCTGTCCTTTTATTTTCTCTTCTGTCTCTTTTCCCCGCGTGTTTACCGCGGCGACCTCCTAACTCGACGAAACAAAATGTTTGAAAATGTTTACATGTTGGGTCACGCGCCCTTCTCCGCGCGGGGCCGCCGTTGGAAACTCGCTTCGTCGTTTAACACGCTCGTGTTATTCATCATGAGCTGGCTCGGTGTTTACTGCTGTAGCCGGGCCGAGCACAAAAGAGAACGTAACAAAAAAAAAAAAGGAAGAGGAACTTGTGCGGTCGTGAGAAGGAGAGAGAACATCAAGCGGTCGTTGAGGGAACGCAGCACAATGTTACATCTACTGTTGGTATGGTGCTGAGATTAGCACGAGACTCGTGACAGCGAGAAGCCAGGAAGCGACGAGGACGCGATATTCTGTAGTTCCGGGGGCCGCGGTGGTTTAGCGGTCAGACTATTTTCCACCCGCCTAGGCGAACCAGGTTCGATTCCAGGCGGGGTCGCTCCAGATTTTCGCAAGTGGGAATCATGTCGGACTGCGACGCTGTTCTGCAGGTTTTCTCGGGGGTATACTGTTTCCCACGCTCTTGCATTCCGGCGCTGCTCAATTCTCACCTCGATCACCCTCGTCGGCTCCCAAGACCTCGCTGTTAATAGCCGCCGAAATATCTTCACTCGTTCAGTCACTCTAGGGGCGGTGCGTCACGGGAGACTTCTTATTCGACGACGATCAGCAAGCACGAGTCTGGAAAGTGGTCAAGGGCTGGTGCCGTGCCTGTTACATATCTACGGACCACAGAATACACAGGTGTATAGACGTGAAATGGAGTGGCGGTTCCTTGTGGGCGTGTCCGTTCGCTGATTGGCTGCGCGAGGTTCTTGGAACGGGCCTTGCGTCTAATTGGCTACCACGCGTGTTGGAAAACGTTCTCCGTTGGCTGGGCTACCAGCGGACATGTGTGTTACAATGCACGGATTGGCCGACGGAGTTCCGACATGTTGCCGGGCAGTGACGCCATTTTTCTGGCGTTTGTGACGGAAGTTCGCTGCATAAGCGACTGTTCCACTTCTGTACTCTTGAGTATTCTGTGCGTAGACGGTGGCTTACCTCGACAGAAGTTTACCACTTCTTAGGACATACTGTGCGCACGCTAGTAATTTTTTTTTTTCGTTATTAATAGAGGGAGGCCCTATAATTTCACGTCATAATTTAGTTTCAAGGCAGGCGGCATTCAAGTAGGCTATGTAGGGGCAGTGATATTTCGCGAAAAGATTTCGAGGCAAGATACAGTCCAAAGCACTGTAGGGTCGTCCAGCTTCTTTGATTGGCTAAAAAAATGTTCTGGCCCGTGTTAACCGTTTGCGCACGAATCTCGAAGGTTCAGTGTCGGAGTTACTTAGTCCTGAGTGGCTTGGTCAAAGACGGACACGGCACCAGCAGCCAGTGGAGGTATGACAACTGCTGAAGTGTGTATATAGTATTTAAGTCTACTGTGTGCTCCGGTTTTTACGCGAAAAGTCACTGGCCCTAGTTATGTGTTAGTTTCAGTTCTGCCATTGGACACCTGCCCATGAGACACGCCCTGCAGGACTCACTGCCGCCAGGGAACATGGTAGATCCGCTCCGTGTGGCCGGATGTAACAGGAGGGTGAGTTTTGTCTGAGATGGCAGCCAATGGACAAGTGACCTCTGCTCTACTGGAGCAGATATCACTTGTTCATTGGCTGCCGCTACAGGTGAGTTAGTTCTCCTGTTACATCCGGCCACACGAAATGAATCTACAGCGGATCTGCATGTTTGTTACTGTTTAGGGGTCGTGCAAGGCGTGTCGAATGAGAGAAGGTGCGACGACACGCGTATAAATGTAATATACTTGTATGCAGTCTACCCTGTTGCTGTATTATAACAAGGGACCTGAGAAATTTGCGAGTTCAATGACCTGCAGGTTAGACTCCACAGTCTTATGTACAGATATGCCGATATCAACTGCGCATTGGTTGTCTGCTGTCACAGTGGAAGGCGACGATTGGGCCAGCGTTCTTGAGGAAGTGTCAAGTGTGAACCAATGGCTAAAGTTATCTAACCACACATGTTTTGAATTCTAGCTTGTCTCAAAACAAATCCGCGAATTCTTCAGGTCTCTAATTATAACGTAAAATTATTGGGTCCAGCCTATGTTCTACGTGGATACTGTTATGCTTCCAAATAAGAAGTGGAGTGGAGATGTTCGGGCCGCTCTTAACATCGAGGTATTCAGAGCCTATACGAGTGAAGCGATGGTATGGAACAACGTCGGCATGCACGGGTCGGGTGGAGGAATGGAGATCTCCGAGAATACCCTCCGACCAGCGTCAACATCCAGCACGATTCTTGCGTGCAGAAATCCGGGAGTGACCCCGCCGGGAATCGAACCCGGTTCGCGTTGGTGGGACGCTAGTCTCTATGCGCTACGCAACCGCCTCTCCTTTCCAAATGTGTGCCAGCTTTAAACCTGTAGTCTATTCGCGGTAACTTCACACTTTTTTAATCAAACCTTTGAAAAATCACCCCATGTATAACGTGTTTCGTGGTTTACTGGACTCATTGTGTATCACAAGCGTTTTATACATCCGTCAACACAAAAGTAGCTTATTTTTGGTCGAATTGAACTTTTCCTTACATTCTATATATAAATTATAATATCTCTTAACCATTTTTGACTGAGTTTGGCCCATTGACGTCCGGCCAAACGGAATGCAAAACAACACTGGGTTTCACTTCAAATACCAGAGTTCGCCATCGTGCAATATGGCGGCGCACGCAATAAGCAAAAACAAAACAGTTGATGGCAGTGAAAAATAACTGCCTGCACATTTTATTAGGCTTAGACGCTAAATTCTGAGTGTCGTGGAATATACATACTGTGTTTTACTTACATAGCAATTTAAAAAAAAAATGATGGTTAAAGGATAAAAAAGGTAGAAAGAAAAAAGTAATTAGGCTTCAAAAGTTTTCGAAAGTTTTTACTTTACTGTGAACAGCCTATAAGTAGGGCCAGTGACTTTTCGCGTAAGAATCGGAGCACACAGTAGACTTCAATACTATATACACACCTCAGCTGTTGTTATACCTCCACTGGCTGCTGGTGCCGTGTCCGTCTTTGACCAAGCCACTCAGGACTAAGTAACTCCGACACCGAACCTTCGCGATTCGTGCGCAAACTGTTAACACTGGTCAGAACATATTTTAGCCAATCAAAGAAGCTGGACGACCCTACAGTGCTTTAGACTGTATCTTGTCTCGAAATATTTTCGCGAAATATCACTGCCCCTACCTATAAGAAATAGTTCTCGTGCAAAATATTACTAAAGATAGTGCGCACGAATGCGATGTGTTGTCCCTTTGGTGCAACTTACTAGACTTAGTAAAGTTTTGTTTGCACGAGGCGGAGGAATAGCCTGGAAGTATAACTTCAGCAAGGCTTCAGAAAAGTTGGAAGTAACCGTGAATGGACTAAATACGGGGAGCGGCACTTCGCCGTCGATCTCCCTCGCGTGTCTCCTAGGCGTCCGTTTGCGGCGGGCCGGGTGGTCGCGTGATCGCACCCCGGGGCTTAATTGCGACAAGACGGCGCGCGCCCTAATTACCGCGCGTGATTAGTCAAGATGGCGGGAGAAGTAGCCGTGAGTGATTCATCAGCGCCACCCGGCAACCAGTTCTCGTGCGCCAGGCGTGGTTATCCCTGCTGGTTCCGTCTTCCGTGACGGACGACCTCCCGCCCCCAGCTACAGTCTCACTCCGAGTGAAGCACTTCCTGGTCCCCAGAACGAGCCGAGGAGATCGAACATGTTGTGTTTAGATGGGTACGTGCCGGCCCTACAAATACGTGTACGAATATTAGGCCAAATATTTTAAGCCGAGTGACTTCAGGCAAATAACATTCCATCAAGTGAAGTTAAAATATATCAGTCAAATAACTTTAGGACAAGTGACTTAAGTCAATTATTTTTGACCAAAAGACTAGGCCAAAAGACAAGGTCAAATAATTTTAGGCCACATGACTTAAGGTTAGATATTGTAGGCGAAATTGCTATAGGTAGAATAATTCAAAGCGAAGTGACTTCAGGTTGAATATTTTAGACAATGTGACTTTAGGCTAGATGCCGAGTTACTTTAAGCCAAATACTATTTTGCCAGGTGACTTAGCCCAAACAGTTTAAGGCCAGCTTACTTTAGGACAAGAGACTGTTTTGAAACTCTTTTAAGCCGTATGTTTTAGGCGAAGTGACCCGCAACCGATTCTATTTCCAGCCCATGACACATCTCGACTTACGAACGCTATGTCGGTGTGCAAAAACCCGGAGGCTTCTATGATCGGGAACATTTGATCTTCTTTTATGCCTGTTGCGGTCCAATCCTGCGACGTGAAACCTTCAGATCCCACAAAAACGTTTGGCATTGATTACAACAATAGTGTTCATTTCATATCAACTATGAACTACGACCTACTGGGCTTAAAGGCATGAGCTATGTCCAGAATTTCTTGACCGACATTTCATCAGTCGTTACAGCTGCCATCGTTAGGAAAACTGCAATTGGCAGTTTAATAAAATGGAAACAAATTAATATTAAGTTCAGATATTAAGATATTGTAACTTATTATTAATTTCTTTTTCATTATATTAAAAAAGATTTCTAAAACCCAACTTTTGGATGTGTTTTCTATCCTAAGACGCCGTTTCCGGACATAAGTCAATCGGCATTTTCGTAATGTTTTGACGTAAGGAATCACCTCCCAAAGTCTGTAACATAAGTTACGAAACAACCTGTATATAGGCACGTCACACTTGTTCATTATAAAACCTAGGCAATTTTTATATATTACAATTGTTCTGTACGATACTATAATGTCCGAGAGAATTTAATTTGTTTAACAGAAACTCAGATTTTTTATGAGCCATGCCTATTCAGAATAAACGAAATTGTTTTTATGAATATCAGTTTTTTTCCACAATAAATGTATATTTTGGGGGTGAATCACAATTGTTCATCATAATCTAGGATACCTGGGAGAATTAAATTTTTTCAGTATAAATATATGATTTCTGAGTAAATTGTAGGTGCTCTGTATGAATCTAAGATAATCAGGTGAATTTAATTTGTACACCAGATAGTTAAAACTTCGTGTCACACTTGTGTAGGATAAACCATTACTTTATGAATCTCAGATATTCTGAACAAATCTAGAATTATTGAGTGCACATCAGTTGTTCATCAATATCATACGATATAGGCCTGTGGGTAGATTTTTCATTATAAATTTAATATTTTCGGGTAGAGCACAGCTTTTCGGTACGAACCCATAATTTTTGGGTGAATTTAGTTTGTCCATCGTTTATCTACAATTTTGCGTGGGTCACACTTGTTCAGACTAAAACATTATTATTATGAATTTCGACTTTCCAAAATGTAGGTCAAACATAAATGTGTGATAACTAGGGGAATCACGTTTGTTAAGCATAAACCTACACTCTAATAAATAGTTCAGAAATTTACCACAACAGAGTTCAGGAATGATGCGAAAATTTTTATGGTGAAATTTTCCCGTATACAAAAGTGGTAGTGCGAACAGGTAGTCCGATTTGAAACAGTCAAATGGGTACTGTCATTACCCAATCCACATATCAGCCGTGCTAAACACTTCCGTGTGTGTATACAAAATGTATGGTAACTGTCCCACATTAATAGAGACCAGAAAAATTCGCTAGTTCAATGACCTGCAGGCTAGACTCTACAGTCTTATGTACAAATATGACGACATCAACTGCACATTGGTTGCTTGCTGTCATAGTGGAAGGCAACGATTGGGCCAGCGTTCTCCAGGAAGTGCCAAATACGGCGTGGGCCAATGGATTAAGCTATAGAAACGCATGTGTTTTGAATTCTAGCTTGTCTTAAAATGAATCCGCGAATTCTTCAGGTCTCTACACATTACATGCTAGGAAGTTTACCAGAAAAATTTTGTTACCGCGAAAGATTTCTGTGAAAACCATAGTTGTTCTGTGTGAACCTATGGTTTTGTTGGTTCATCCCAGGTTTTAGCACAAGTTTAGGATTCGTGAACGACTGAGGAGCTGAGCGTAAACGACGGGATACGAGCGCTACTTAGGCCCCGCCCACCTCGCAGCGCATGCGCGTGGAAGCTGCGGCCCGAGAGCAAAGCGAAGTGTTTTTTTTTAATTCGTGTGTCCGGGAGTAAGCGACTGCGAGTCCAGTCATTAAGGCGTTAAGAGCGGCGACGCCAGACTGAGGCGCGCGTGGGAGTTTAAGGCTGTTCGCCACGAACAACATTTGTTGTTTTATACTTGTAACCACACACTAGGTATTCAACTTGTAGAAACTATCTGTGAATATCTTCTCCGTCAGATAAATTTTTTTTAAATAGCATGGGTTTTTCAAAATTACATGTCAAAGAAAAAAAATGTTACGGTTTCTGTAATGTACAAAGAAAATAAATGGAATTATTTGAAGAAAATTCAAGAAGGGCAACTGAAAGATATTGGCTTCATTTTAAGGCACGCTTAGTAAAAGTTATTTTGCAATATCTCGAAGGCAGACAATAATAAAATCATAAAGAATTTTCTTACATTTAGCATTTAATTAATTTCCAAAACACTTCTTTTTGCGAATTAGTAGATGCCTTGAAGTAACTTTTGGCATCTTCTTTTAGTGTGAAAAATTATATTCATTTACGTGTTAGTTTTCATTATTTGTACATTTATAAAAGAGTAAAATGGTTATTATGACACGTCCATATGGCAAAAATATGCCTTCTTTTTGTTACTAGGAAAGAGTAATTCCTGATAATAAAAAATGAACAGTTTGTGGTACAAATATAAAATAACGAATTTTTTTGTGGCCAACACCCTGAATGATTGGCCTTGCATGCAGTGTTGAACGTTGAACACTGGTTTCAAACCTATTCCAATTGTTTAAGGACACATATATTCAAACTATAACTACATCTCCCTTGCAATATACACTACGCTGTAATGTTTCTTTGTATTAGTACAACGAATTCCTGAGAAGTTAGTTGCAAAACATATTTTTGAAACACTGCAAATAAATTTGGGTTAATTTTACAAAACCTTTAGTGTGGAATGTTATAGTTAAACAAGCAGATGCTGTAGAATGTATATATTGAGATAAACAAACGATTTTGTATGTTTTCTAAAATAACGTGTTGTAAATATACTACACTGAAGAGCCAAAAAACTGGTACACCTGCCTAATATCGTGTAGGGCCCCCCGAGCACCCAGAACTGCCGCAAGACGACGTGGCATGGACTCGACTAATGCCTGAAGGTATGCAGGAGGCAATTTACAACATGAATCTTGAAGGGCAGTCCACAAATCCAATCTGCGCCAATTTGATAAAGGGTTCCCTGTCTGTCAGGTTTAATGTTTCTCGTCAGTCATAGTTTGTCCCGTTCTTTCACCATCTTTTCCCTGCCGCAACTATGTCGAAGATGTGATGTTTTACCGGATTCCCGATATTCACGGTACACTCGTGAAATGGTCATACGCGAACATCCAAATGTTATCTCTACCTCGGAGATGGTATGTCCCATCTCTCGTGCGCCGACTATAAAACCACGTTAAAACTCACTTAAATCTTGATAACCTGCCATTGTAGCAGCGGTAACCAATCTAGCTGCCGACTGCATCGCGTTACTATGATTGGTTCCATACCTCTGTTATCTGCATACGCACGCCTAAACCAGTTTTTTTTTTTTGCTCTTCGGTATATATTTCAGTTCTAGAATTCCAAGAAAGTATTTGGCAACTAGTTAAAAAAATAATAATTTTGAAACAAGTGCACACATTTGTTACTGTCTGCACTACACAACAAACAAAAATTCTGTACTTTTGTCAAAAAATTGTGACGCACTATGTGAGGGCATTATTATTTTAGCTTATCAGTACACTCCTTCCGTTTCACAATTGCCAGAAGCCCAAACGCGCGGATAAAATTTGGCGACTACATTTGGAGGAAGAACTATTTATTTATTTCATTGAAAAGAAAGCTATGGAACATAAACGGAAAATTTAGCTATTTTGACATTCTAGGTCTTGAAACGCGTGAGCGTCAAGGGCGACTATTGCTCACTCACCTCTTGCCTCATCGCCCTTACGCTCAAGGCGCTGGACCGGCGTGCAGTATTCCGTCGCTACGCTTTCCTCTGCAAACTAGATCCGTAACGGAGGGACTTGACTACACGCGCTGAAAGCCTACACACGTGACTACGTCTCTGGCGCTCGAACGGCGTTGCAGAGTGTTTGAATTCCCAGTTTTTTTTTTTTTAAGAAACTACAAAACGTGCGTGCAATGTGCTGAACTACGAAAGGAACACACATCAGACTATGACTGTTAATTACTTTCAAGGCGCCACGCACATTAAAAACTCAATTTCAGAGCACTCTAACGAGGTTGAAACCACCTTATTTCATAGCGCTGTATCTCAAAATATACGCTTTATGTACACACAAAAGTACCCTAGGGACATGCACTGAACCTTGATACAGACTTTGCACCAGTAAAATTATAAGGTCACTTCTGAAAGTCCCTTATGTACAAGCAGCTCGACGTGAACAATGCACGCCAGTCCAAANAGTAAAATTATAAGGTCACTTCTGAAAGTCCCTTATGTACAAGCAGCTCGACGTGAACAATGCACGCCAGTCCAAAGCCCTGCGCGTAGCGGCGATGGCGCACTTGTATCGCCTACCAGTGTAGCCCTTACAGCTTTTGCGCTTCTCGACCTCAACAGTGGAAAAAAAACCACAAGCAGGCGGTCCCCTTAGTACCTAGAAAATTGAAGTTTGGAGGAGGGAGGGAACGTAAGGCGAGAGGGTTTATGTGAAGCGTAAAAGCTGCGTATTTTCACAGCAAATATCGCCTCTAAAGTCTTCCGTTTTGGACGCCCGCCAAAGTCGACGGGGAACTCTTTCCGAGCGGAATTTCAAGTGGCGTCGTAATGCAGCTGCAACGGAAATCACCCGATAAACTTGTTTCATTCGCAAACAAAGCACTTCCAGGTGTGATTTCCTATGTACCAATCTGTCTGTTTAAATTATCGCTTCTACCAAATGTTGCGCCGCACATAACGCATGATACTATTCTGGAGGTCGGTTTATTTGAAGATTCGCTCTTTTTATGACGTCGTGCATTACAGCTTTTTCTGAAGATCTTGAAACAGTAACAACATTGTTTTCCATGTAATTGTCGAGCAATCGATGGAGATTTGCCTGTAATCGTACACGATTTACACGATTGCAAATCAGTGGTTTGCATCGTCTTCAAGCATAAGCAAATTCGAAAACTTGTACTACTACTGCACAGTGCTGGCTCCTCAGTGCTGACTCCTCAGAGCTGACTCCTCAGCGCTGTCTCCTCAGAGGTGACTCCTCCTCAAAGCTTACTTCTCAGTGCTGACTCATCAGAGCTGACTCCTCAGTGCTGACTTCTCAGTGGCGACTCCTCAGAGCTGACTCCTCAGAGCTGACTTCTCAGTGCTGACTTCTCAGTGGTGACTCCTCAGAGCTGACTCCTCAGAGTTGACTTCTCAGAGCTGACTCCTCAGAGGTGACTCCTCAGTGCTGACTTCTCAGTGGTGACTCCTCAGAGCTGACTCCTCAGAGCTGACTCCTCAGTGCTGTCTCCTCAGTGGTAACTCCTCAATGCTGACTCCTCAGAGGTGACTCCTCCTCAAAGCTTACTTCTCAGTGCTGACTCATCAGAGCTGACTCCTCAGTGCTGACTTCTCAGTGGTGACTCCTCAGAGCTGACTCCTCAGAGCTGACTCCTCAGTGCTGACTTCTCAGTGGTGACTCCTCAGAGCTGACTCCTCAGAGCTGACTCCTCAGTGCTGACTTCTCAGTGGTGACTCCTCAGAGCTGACTCCTCAGAGCTGACTCCTCAGTGCTGACTTCTCAGTGGTGACTCCTCAGAGCTGACTCCTCAGAGCTGACTCCTCAGTGCTGACTTCTCAGTGGTGACTCCTCAGAGCTGACTCCTCAGAGCTGACTCCTCAGTGCTGACTTCTCAGTGGTGACTCCTCAGAGCTGACTCCTCAGAGCTGACTCCTCAGTGCTGTCTCCTCAGTGGTAACTCCTCAATGCTGACTCCTCAGAGGTGACTCCTCCTCAAAGCTTACTTCTCAGTGCTGACTCATCAGAGCTGACTCCTCAGTGCTGACTTCTCAGTGGCGACTCCTCAGAGCTGACTCCTCAGAGCTGACTTCTCAGAACTG
This sequence comes from Clitarchus hookeri, assembly GCA_002778355.1. Taxonomy (NCBI): domain Eukaryota; kingdom Metazoa; phylum Arthropoda; class Insecta; order Phasmatodea; family Phasmatidae; genus Clitarchus; species Clitarchus hookeri. The sequence goes on along the minus strand of NQII01003466.1, from coordinate 129,490 downwards.
ACTCCTCAGTGCTGTCTCCTCAGTGGTGACTCCTCATTGCGGAGCTGATTGCGAAGCATGTGGTGCTTATTGTGGTGTGTGCAGTGTGCTCTTCGTACAGATGGTTCTCTCATGTGGCTGAGAATTTCGAGTCGGCACTGACGACCATCATGTGGTAATGATGCATTTCGTGGCTCTATGATTGTTGAAGTCAACATCAGGCCTTCAAATTCACAACTCATCTTCATGGTATGACGAGAAAGCGCTTCCAAATATATGTTCACGTCACGGTGTCAGAACGTCAACTGCCATTTTTCTGTATAAAAGCGATTATTTTAGAATAAAGCTTGTGCCCACAGAAAGCCTTCGACACTAAACATTTTTAAAATGTTAAAAATGTGGGAGTAATGTGAGAAAACCCACATACTCGTTCTCCCCAGAAAACAACACACAGATACTTACATAACAATATGTTATTAAAATATAATTGTAGGCATATGTATAAATTTAAAATAATTTTATTTTCTTATATATAAAAATATTTATGTATAAAATAAATTTCAAATAATTTTATATTTCTATATAAATATANAAATTATAATTTAAAATTTTTAATTACACTTTTTAATACATTTTTTAACAGATGTTTAATTATTTATTATTATTTTATTTTTTTGGGTTTTCAAGGTCTAAGGTCACCGGTGCCAAGGTCAATGTCGAGGTCACCGGCATACAAAATTGCGGACAATATGGCCGTCGGGGAACCGGAATGACAGAACGTGAACAGATCCAACGCTCCGATACCCCATCCCCGAGCGCCAGACTTCCCTTTTTCCTTCTACTACTATCGTTAGGAATTTACTGCTTGTAAGTAAAAGNACCCCATCCCCGAGCGCCAGACTTCCCTTTTTCCTTCTACTACTATCGTTAGGAATTTACTGCTTGTAAGTAAAAGCGTGAAACCGTACCGCTTGTCAGGCAGGCTGATAGAGAATAAGATGGTAGCCACACTCTTTGTTTCTAACATATATAATCTCATATTACAGTGATAAGAAGTAACTCAGAAAGACATGGTGAGTTATTAACATGTAAATAGAATGAAAATTTGGGACCATTAAAAATAGATATTTTGAAATTACAGTATTGGGAAGGGGAACGAAAAGAGAGGAAAATTTGTTTTTACGATGTCCTAAATATTAATTATTCCCGGATAAATATCGACGTGATTTTTACTTCAGAAGGTTGCCTCTACAAATTAATAATAACTAATTAGTGGCTATTCCACCTGGTATGTGCGCCTNCAGATGGTTCTCTCATGTGGCTGAGAATTTCGAGTCGGCACTGACGACCATCATGTGGTAATGATGCATTTCGTGGTTCTATGATTGTTGAAGTCAACATCAGGCTTTCAAATTCACAACTCATCTTCATGGTATGACGAGAAAGCGCTTCCAAATATATGTTCACGTCACGGTGTCAGAACGTCAACTGCCATTTTTCTGTATAAAAGCGATTATTTTAGAATAAAGCTTGTGCCCACAGAAAGCCTTCGACACTAAACATTTTTAAAATGTTAAAAATGTGGGAGTAATGTGAGAAAACCCACATACTCGTTCTCCCCAGAAAACAACACACAGATACTTACATAACAATATGTTATTAAAATATAATTGTAGGCATATGTATAAATTTAAAATAATTTTATTTTCTTATATATAAAAATATTTATGTATAAAATAAATTTCAAATAATTTTATATTTCTATATAAATATACACATACTAATACTTAAAAATGTGTTTATATTGATATGTTTATATATGTAATATAAAATAAATGTAAATAATTATATATTCGTATATTTGCATACATACGCCTATACGTATTTCAAAATAATATATTGTTGCATAGTTATCATATATATACATATTTGATTATATATGGGTGGTTTATTCTGGGGCGAACGAGTATTTAGCTTTTCTCACATTGCTTCCAAATGGATTCAATATGGTGGCCGGGTGACATCATAACATGGTGACTGGTCGGCTTTCGACCCCCATCCCCTCTGAGCCCAAAAATAAATTTTTTTTAAATTTCGTAATTTTTAAATACATTTTTTTATAAATTTTTACAAAAACGTTTAATACATTTTTCAAAGTTTTTCTGTTATTTCGGAATTATTTGGAGAGTTTTGGCAATTTTTGGGATTAAGGTCAAAGGTGACTGGAATAAAGGTCAGAGGTCAAGGTCACCTACATCTAACGTGGCGTACAATATGGCGTCCTCAAGCAATGTTTAAACCAATTACAAACCAATCAAACAAGATGGCTGCATACGTGGAATGAGTATGGGTCTGGTGGTGGTGAAGGGAATGTTAGGTCAATGTGATTGAAAGATGGGGG
>NQII01003466.1:82356-105387 GCA_002778355.1 Clitarchus hookeri | reverse complement strand
CCCCGCCCGCTGTTAGCTTCCTCTTCGCCGCGGTCGACAGTTCTTCGGACTGGAGACTTCCCCGGCTGGCTGTGCGTGACCTCGCTTGTCGTGCTGTGTGTGTGCCCTCGGGGTGCTCCGGAAACATGCTGCGTGTTGCGTACGAGAGCAGACGAGCTCCGTACACTAAGCGCCCGTCGTACAGCCCCTACGAGCATTGCACCGGACTGGGGTGCAGTCCTTTGTCGCGGGGCGTGTAAATAGGGGGCTTCAGGGAGCGGACAATAATTTAATTGGTGAGGTAAACAGTTCAGTGCTAGGCTTTACCTTAGTTTCAAGGATAATAATGTGTATGTTTATATATAGTATATATATATATATATATATATNGTGCTAGGCTTTACCTTAGTTTCAAGGATAATAATGTGTATGTTTATATATAGTATATATATATATATATATATATCTGTGTGTTTTTCTCCTACGTTAAATGGCTTAAAAATATAGTGTCTGCAATACGAGACATGTTTTTAAAGTTTTTTTTATATATATTCTTAAGAGAGGCTTTTTTATTTAAGAAAACATACGAGAACAGATGCAGTAGTTAGTTTTAAATATATATTATTTCCAGACACTTGGCAACGTAGTTCAGGATTCAGGTAGGCATGCTTTTAAAATTAACTGACCATCTAAACATGCCGCTGACAGGGCATAAAATTTGTGGTAAGAATATTGCTCAATTCCAACTTATTTTATACCCTTTTGTCATGTGCATTTCATGCAAGTCAGTTGTGCTATCTTATTTCTTAACATTCTAATGACGTAATGCCATTCAGCTAATTCTACAAAATTTTTCCTGCATTCATTATACAAAGAAACACATCTATCTTGTTCCAGAAATTAAGTTTCACCGTTTGCAACTCTCTGCTAGTTCCGCAGAAATCCGCATATACTATTTTAATGTATACATTTCTGAAAATGTAATGTTTTTGCTATCAACTCTTTTCACGTGCAAACATATTGTGCTCAAGTGATGTAGTTTGTTTTATAGGACACTGACGGAAAAGTGAGCACTTTTTTAAGACCTCTCATTTGGAATAATAGTCAATAAATATATTTTATTGTAGTCTTAGACGTTAATTTTCGAGTCCGGTGAAATATATACGCTGTGTTTATTACTTACATGGCAATATTTATTTTAAAAAGAGACGGAAGAGTAAAATGGCCGATAGGAAAAAAGTAACTAGTTCCTCACAAGTGTTCACTTTACCGTGAACAGCCTATAGACGTGAATTACCAACAGATAACAAGCCAGTTCACGCGCTGCGGTATTTTGCGTGTCTGAGTGCTAGAAGCGTGGGAGCGATAAGGGCGATCCAGGTACGCGCATCAATGTCCTCATCGCCTCTGCCTGCAATACGTAGAATGGAACAGACTTTCAGTGGCGACCATATAATTGTATGCCATAATAATAAACACAAACTGTGACGCACATTCCTACGATGACGAAAACATTCGTTTTAAACATTTTCACCAAAAAAATCGCTTTTGATAAAACTAGAAGAACTGAGTTGAGTTGAAAGGTTTGGACGGTTCTTAACAGAGAGGTGTTGAGAGCCGATGAGGTTAAAATGAGGCGAGAATGGAACATCGCCAGAATGCACGGGCTGGGGGAAACAAGAGATCCCGAGAAATACCGCCAACCAGCGGCATCGTCCGGCACGATTCCCTCGTGCGAAAACTGTTAGCGACCCCAGCCGGGAATAGAACCCTGTTCGCCTGGGTGGAACGCGAGTAGTCTGAACACCGCACCACCGCGGCCCCTCTATGAGAAATCGGATTTGTATACATACGTGCAATTTAAAAAAAAATTTGCTATTTGTAAGCAGACATCGCTCAAACACGTTGAGATAGTTTGAATAGAATGCTTTCTGCTGATGTTCTGCACAGTATTTCGCGGCCTGGTCGGGCGGTAACCTTTACTTTGAACACTCTGTATATCAAGTTTCGGACTACCAACGAGTCAGAGAGCACGCGCATTTGCGGCGTATGTGTCCTTACATATATATATGTATATATCCCAGATCCCCAGCCGCAGAACACTCGAGGACCTAGATCCCTCTCAAAACGGCTGGCTGAGCGCACGCACGCACGCTCTCACTCTGTCCAGATTGAACCACGTCCCCGCCCCTCCTTCCCCCCTTCACAACAAAGTAGTCTCCCCTCCACTTACCCCTCCTCCCCCTCTCCTCCTCTAGTATTCTGGTTGCCCGCTCGCCCGCGCTTAATTTGTGTTCGTGTTTAGGAAGGTTGGGGTTTGATATGGGAGCGGTTAACAGGGACACTCACCGCCGCAGGAAAAGTGGAGCACCGCGACCGTTAGTCGGCTCATTACCAGCTCTCTCTCGTCGTCGCTGAGCGTGCACACACAATACTCTTCTGTACTAGACTACACATGTAATATACTATTAGCAAATTGATCACACCAGTGCATACATATATAGGTTGTTCACGGTAAAGTGAGCACTTTTGAGGCCCTAGTTACTTTTTTCCTATAAGCCATTTTTTATCCTTCCACCACTTTTTAAAATAAATATTTCTATGGAAGTAATAAATCGTGTGTATATGTTTTGCCGAACCTGAAAATTAACGTCTACGACCAAAATAAAATATATTTATTGACTATTATTCCAAATGAGAAGGCTTCAAAAAGTGCTCACCTTACCGTGAATAGCCTAAAAAAGCAGTTCATGGTTAATAAAGCACTTTCGAAATCAACCTTTGAAAAATGTCACTGCCCCTGCATGCAGGCTTTCTAACGGACGCAACGACTAGCATTCGCCAAGTACAGTTGGCAACGACTGAGGGAATGTAGTTCCATGTCATAATGTTGAATTCAAAGTTTGGGGTAAAAATTTGTGAATAGCGAAATCATTAATTTTTCTTTCTGTTTTAAATGCGTGCAAATTAAAAAAAAACTAGCAAAATTTTTTTACAATTCCACAGTTTCACTTGATCGACGCATGAAAAAAGTGATCAAGCTCATATCGATGTTAATTTTACACATGGCGGGCGGATACACATTGTGCATGCAAGTAGATCTTAAGCAGGGTTTTAAAAAGGGTTTGGGTTTACCGTGAACACAATTTAGTTATACGTGGCGAATAACAAGTATGTTTCCCGCGTAGACTTGGTAGCGTTCCTTAATTTGCTCAAGTTGCCAACTTTGTGTGGTATCGACGCTAAACTTTCCTATACTTGCGGCCTGACGGGTGCTTTTATTTCCACATAATGTGTAGGTTAAAAAAACCTTCCAATAACATTTAGGAAGTTAACAAGAATTTTTTTTAGAGTGCACGTATTTAACCCATTTAGACCCAGCGTGCACAAAGCACAGGAAGGTTATTATTATTATTTTTTTTTTGAGGTTGCTACGGGACTTCAAGGCCCAGTGCCCTATTATATTCCCTGCGAGTAACTGATTCGTAAACCGAGCTTATTGTCCTACGTTGCGAGTAGGTAATATTACTAAATGCCATTCCCGGTAAACTGAGCACTTTAGAAAGACCTGCATAAGATCTGCTTGGTTGTTCATTGCGTATTCTTACGCCATACGTAAAACTAACATTCCCAACGGCCTGGTAACGTTATTTGTCTAAATACGTTGGCCAAGTAAAACTGTGAAATTATTGGAAAACTAAATGTTTTACGTATCAGCTCATTCCTACACTCAAACGCATAAAAAAAACACACACAATCAAAAGTAATAACTTCTATATTTAGAAAAGTTTCCGTAACACTTTCAACGTTAAAGCATGGAACTACTTTCCCTTCGTCGTTACCAACTTTGCTATGTGCATGCCGGTTGTTGTGCCCATTAAAATATACGCAAGTTGGCGCAGTGACGTATTTGAAAGGTTGATTTCAAAAGTGCTCACTTCAACGCGAACAGCCTTTTTTATAAACAGAGGCCCGAGTATTTCACGAATTTATTCGATGGCGAGGAAGACTTCAAACACTCGGTCTTTTCTTCTTCCGTTGTGATTGTACGGCAGTCGTTTAGACACGCCGCGTTTAACTGTGAGCCAGTAATAAGCAGGAAGCAGTGGTGTGAGTTAGTGTTGAACAGTGCTGTACAAAGACCGCACTTGATCGCAGCAACCAATAAATAGAGAGCTGAAAAATTTGCGTTATTATCTGGGGACAAATTAAACTTCAATCATGGGTACATTTGCAATAAGTTTCACATTGGTCATTGCGTTATCTGACACACCTTGAGTAACTCTGCGCCAACAAATAAACACTTCACAATTGTTTACCCCNTCTACCCCAATCACATGCAGGTCATTAAGAATGGGCGTGGCTTCACATATATGCAGCAGCCAATGGAGAAACGACGCCGGCTCCGGTATAAACAGTACTGTGAAGTTAAGCCTGATGCCATCTAATAGAGCGAATTTTGCATGTGCATGGGGCTATTAGTTGTCTGGAAAGGTCAGTTAGTCTCGTTTATAATAAGAATAATACGCAATTCCCATAACGCACCGTCATGGAGAGTGAAACGGCGATATGACTTCCGTGATGATAGGGCTGCGAATCACGTGACATCTGACTTTGATCAAAAATACTTAGTGACGCATACAGACTTAAAAAAAACATATTTGTTTGTTCATTTCGGGACAAGTTAAACTTCAAGCAATTGTATTTTTATATTACTTTTGTATTCGGCCAACAAACACGTTTTGATACTTCTTAAAGGCTGGGGCGGATCCGGAAATCAGTCTTGGATGATTTTTATGTTTCTACTATATTTCACAATGTTAAATAATACATAAAGTTACAACTACTATCTTCACTCAAATGCGTAAATAAATGTGAATATTATTAATAATATTATAACTTTGCTGTTCAGTATTCAAATACAAAAACTATATACAATTTCGAAGCAAAGTTTGGGTCAAAGTTGAGCACTTGTGNGTTTACCGTGAACACAATTTAGTTATACGTGGCGAATAACAAGTATGTTTCCCGCGTAGACTTGGTAGCGTTCCTTCATTTGCTCAAGTTGCCAACTTTGTGTGGTATCGACGCTAAACTTTCCTATATTTGCGGCCTGACGGGTGCTTTTATCTCCACATAATGTGTAGGTTAAAAAAACCTTCCATTAACATTTAGGAAGTTAACAAGAATTTTTTTTAGAGTGCACGTATTTAACCCATTTAGACCCAGCGTACACGAAGCACAGGAAGGTTATTATTATTTTTTTTTTTTTTGCGGTTGCTACGGGACTTCAAGGCCCAGTGCCCAATTATATTCCCTGCGAGTAACTTATTCGTAAACCAAGCTTATTGTCCTACGTTGTGAGTCGGTAATATTACTAAATGCCATTCCCGGTAAACTGAGCACTTTAGAAAGACCTGCATAAGATCTGCTTGGTTGTTCATTGCGTATTCTTACGCCATACGTAAAACTAACATTCCCAACGGCCTGGTNCCTGCATAAGATCTGCTTGGTTGTTCATTGCGTATTCTTACGCCATACGTAAAACTAACATTCCCAACGGCCTGGTAACGTTATTTGTCTAAATACGTTGGCCAAGTGAAACTGTGAAATTATTGGAAAACTAAATATTTTACGTATCAGCTCATTCCTACACTCAAACGCATAAAAAAACACACACACAATCAAAAGTAATAACTTCTATATTTAGAAAAGTTTCCGTAGCACTTTCAACGTTAAAGCATGGAACTACTTTCCCTTCGCCGTTACCAACTTTGCTATGTGCATGCCGGTTGTTGTGCCCATTAAAATAGACGCAAGTTGGTGCAGTGACGTGTTTGAAGGGTTGATTTCAAAAGTGCTCACTTCAACACGAACAGCCTTGTTATAAACAGAGCCCCGAGTATTTCGCGAATTTATTCGATGGCGAGGTAGACTTCAAACACATGTTCTCTTCTCCTTCCACTGTGATTGTACGGCAGTTGTTCATATACGCCGTGTTTAACTGTGAGCCAGTAGTAAGCAGGAAGCAGTGGTGTGAGTCAGTGTTGAACAGTGCTGTACAAAGACCTCACTTGATCGTAGCAACCAATAAATAGAGAGCTCAAAAATTTGCGTTATTATCTGGGGACAAATTAAACTTCAATCATGGGTACATTTGCAATAAGTTTCACATTGGTCATTGCGTTATCTGACACACCTTGAGTAACTCTGCGCCAACAAATAAACACTTCACAATTGTTTACCCCAATCACATGCAGGTAATTGAGAAAAGGCGTGGCTTCACATATATGCAGCAGCCAATGGAGAAACGACGCCGGCTCCGGTATATACAGTACTGCGAAGTTAAGCCTGATGCCATCTAATAGAGCGAATTTTGCATTTGTCTATTAGTTGTCTGGAAAGGTCAATTAGTCTCGTTTATAATAAGAATAATACGCAATTCCCATAACGCACCGTCATGGAGAGTGAAACGGCGATAGGACTTCCGTGATGATAGGGCTGCGAATCACGTGACAGCCAACTCTAATCAAAAATACTGTGTGACGCATACAGACTTAAAAAAACATATTTTTTGGTTCATTTCGGGACAAGTTAAACTTCAAGCACTTGTATATTTATATTACTTTTGAATTCGGCCAACAAACACTTTTTGATACTTCTTAAAGGCTGGGGCGGATCCGGAAGTCAGTCTTGGCTGGTTTTTATGTTTTTACTATATTACACAATGTTAAATAATACATAAAGTTACAACTACTATCTTCACTCAAATGCATTATTAAATGTGAATATTATTAATGATATTATAACTTTGCTGTTCAGTATTCAAATACAAAAACTATATACAATTTTGAAGCAAAGTTTGGAGCAAAGTTGAGCACTCGTGTGCAGGGGGGTGATTTCTCCTTTCACCCCCCTCCCCCCTCATAAAACATCAATGGATACGCCACTGCTTCGTTGACTCTGGGCCAAAAACGGACAGGCGGACGCGGATATTTCGCGAATTCATCCGGCAGTAAGATAGACTCAACAATTATTTGAGTCTTCTGGCATTAGCCTGTAGTTGATTGGCTGATGCTCCAGTGTAACCCCAGACTAGGTAGCACGAGATTCAGTCCTTGCTTCCCTTGCAGGTCCGTGATTGGTCCTGAGAAGATGTGGTTACAGGAACCGTGTAGACTGCTAAACTGGGGANTCCTGAGAAGATGTGGTTACAGGAACCGTGTAGACTGCTAAACTGGGGACAACCACCTGTTGGCTTGTGGGTACCCTCTCAATGTTGTTAACATATACAGTAACACCAACAGAATGTGTTGTTGTTGTATTCCTGCCTGTGATTGTATTTGCTACTGTGCACGTGGTCGCTACAGCTAAGCACTGCGTTCCTGCCACAAAACACACAAAGCAGGTAAGTTTAGTTCCTCCAACAGAACAACTCCCACCAAGGCGAACCGGGGTCAATCCCCGGCCGTGTCACTCCCGGATGTGGGAATCGTGCCTTACGANGCTGATGCTCCAGTGTAACCCCAGACTAGGTAGCACGAGATTCAGTCCTTGCTTCCCTTGCAGGTCCGTGATTGGTACTGAGAAGATGTGGTTACAGGAACCGTGTAGACTGCTAAACTGGGGACAACCACCTGTTGGCTTGTGGGTACCCTCTCAATGTTGTTAACATATACAGTAACACCAACAGAATGTGTTGTTGTTGTATTCCTGTCTGTGATTGTATTTGCTACTGTGCACGCGGTCGCTACAGCTAAGCACTGCGTTCCTGCCACAAAACACACAAAGCAGGTAAGTTTATTTCCTCCAACAAAACAACTCCCACCAAGGCGAACCGGGGTCAATCCCCGGCCGTGTCACTCCCGGATGTGGGAATCGTGCCTTACGATGTCACTGGTCGGCGGGTTTTCTCGGCGATATTTGGTTTCCCCGCCCTTTAATTCCGGCTTTGCTCCATACTCACCTAAATCACACTCATCGACTCTCACGACCTTGCTGTTACAAGCCACCCAAATCTCTTCACTCATTCACTCCAACAGAACAATTTTAACAAAAACAAATTGATTATTTCCACAATAACTAGGATTGTAATAACATAATATTTTGTTGCTGCTACCCTCAAATCCGATTACAGAACTGTTTAGTTCTAGCAACAGAACATTCTGTTTGGTTATGACAATTCTGATTTTTCTGGCAACAATCCAAATATTGTTGAAGTTGTTCTGTTGGTGGTATTATCAGTTTTGTAGTAGGAACGCTGTGCTCTGCTTAACATTCATATGTACAGTGGCAAATACAATCGCAGGCAGGAATACAACAAGCAGTTCTGTTGGTATTTTATCGATGTTAACGAAATTGAGATGGAATCTATAGTTCATCAGATAGCTGTCCCTATTTTAAAAGTATAGATTGTTTTTACAATTATTTTTNAATTCTGATTTTTCTGGCAACAATCCAAATATTGTTGAAGTTGTTCTGTTGGTGGTATTATCAGTTTTGTAGTAGGGACGCTGTGCTCTGCTTAACATTCATATGTACAGTGGCAAATACAATCGCAGGCAGGAATACAACAAGCAGTTCTGTTGGTATTTTATCGATGTTAACGACATTGAGATGGAATCTATAGTTCATCAGATAGCTGTCCCTATTTTAAAAGTATAGATTGTTTTTACAATTATTTTTNAATTGAGATGGAATCTATAGTTCATCAGATAGCTGTCCCTATTTTAAAAGTATAGATTGTTTTTACAATTATTTTTTATCTGTGTCTCAAATCTTCCGGGGTGCGTCTAGCAAAATGTGGACCAATGGATCAGAAACAATAAGTAAATGTAGTCGAAGTTCAACTTGTCCTTAGATGGATTCACACAATTTGCGGATCTCTAGAAATTTTTACCGTTGATGTGTTAGCAGTATCGCTTTTACGAGATCAACTAAGGAATTGGGTTGAGAATGATCGATATTTCGAGCCACGCTTTACAAATGTTCAACTACAAATGACAAGGTTTCTTCGTGTACTGACAGGCAGATGTCATCAACGCCCGGAGAGAAGAGTTTGGCAACTGCTGATGCCTCAGATTCTCCGCTGGCCATCGCCGTTCTACCGCAGACCCGTCGCCTGTTTACAAATCGAGGGAGACGTTCCAGGAAGCTGCCTGAGTTGTTTACGTAAGCGCGCACACAAGTTTCTGTGGCTCCTGAATCAACAACGGACAGCTGTTCCCCAAAAACTGCTGGACTCGTGTCGACGCCACTTTGCTTACCTCCCGACGTCCAGATATGTTTAATTAGTGTACGGGCCACTGACCGACCGTCGAGATTATTGCCTCCTCTGTCTGGCGGTGTCGTACTACTCGCCTCCCACCAAAACGAAACGGGTTCGATTCACGGTGGGAACACCCGGATGTTCGCATTTAGGAAACCGGATGGACTTTTCCGTTAACCAGTGGGTTTTCTCGCTGTCTTACGTGTAGAAGCTGTAAGGTCGTTGTGGTCCAGGCTCCTATTTGAGTTATGACCTCTACTGGAATTATGACGACCTCCGTGACTCCCCGAATCANGTCGTTGTGGTCCAGGCTCCTATTTGAGTTATGACCTCTACTGGAATTATGACGACCTCCGTGACTCCCCGAATCAATCTGCTACACGACGCCTGAGGGGCATATTCGAGTCTGTGAGGGATGTAGCGTTTAATAAAAATAAAACAACTAAATCTGATTTTTATTTATTAGCTCAGCTTTTATTTACAGCATCAATCCATCTATCTCCACTAGTACTCTTTTTATTTATCAGTGAGCGCAGTATTCAATGTCTATCTCAACCCTGATCAAAGTCCTTCTGGATGTCTGTTTGGTTATAGTGAATTAACTAAAACTCATCATTAACACATGTACAGTCTATCAGTTACCATAAATTTTAATGTGTTTCACTCACGCGTTCAGTCCAGTTCTTCAGCCTGCCAGTCGCACACTTCACTGCACTGATGCTCGCAGTCGTAGATTTTCCTCACGCTGGTCACTTCTCTCGCCACTAGTTTCTCGTCTGNGTCGTTGTGGTCCAGGCTCCTATTTGAGTTATGACCTCTACTGGAATTATGACGACCTCCGTGACTCCCCGAATCATTCTGCTACACGACGCCTGAGGGGCATATCCGAGTCTGTGAGGGATGTAGCGTTTAATAAAAATAAAACAACTAAATCTGATTTTTATTTATTAGCTCAGCTTTTATTTACAGCATCAATCCATCTATCTCCACTAGTACTCTTTTTATTTATCAGTGAGCGCAGTATTCAATGTCTATCTCAACCCTGATCAAAGTCCTTCTGGATGTCTGTTTGGTTATAGTGAATTAACTAAAACTCATCATTAACACATGTACAGTCTATCAGTTACCATAAATTTTAATGTATTTCACTCACGCGTTCAGTCCAGTTCTTCAGCCTGCCAGTCGCACCCTTCACTGCACTGATGCTCGCAGTCGTAGATTTTCCTCACGCTGGTCACTTCTCTCGCCACTAGTTTCTCGTCTGGCTCATCGTCTATTGCCAAAACTCCAGACACTCGTCAACTCTGGGCTCGGGGGCCCGACGCGCTTTTATAGTATCAGCAGCCGAAATCTGTAAAATTTCCCGCAACCCGAGTCATGCTAAGAAAGGCAAGGGCGATAAAAGCCAAGACGTTCTTCAGACACCGAAATTCAATCTGATGAAGGTCAGGAGGGTGCGAGCCGCAAAAGATTTATCGCGGCCGCGCACTTTTCGATACAAGATATGCGTGTCTTTGTTAGCATTCACCTGCCACTCAAACATCCCTTTGTGACTCGCCGCCCGCTATCATATCATTACCCTGTCCTCAACTGCTCGCTCGAGCGGGGAAAAGCAGCGAGCACGTAACAATACTTGTAGCTACTTCGGTTCCTTGTTTACTGTAACTTAAGTACAAACTTAAAAATAGCATTTGAGTTCAGCTTATATTTTTACTTCTACTACAATATTGAACGTGTTAAAAGTCGCCTGTCAGCACAATCACAAAATAAGCATTATCCACATAACACCTGGAGTGTTATGTATCTTGTAAATTAACAGTAATGCCCCATAAATTTGAATTTGAAAAAATTGTGTAGTATTTGTTTAAATTTCTAAACTGGATTTTAAAAAAATGTTTGAGTTAAAGGGGCTAAGTCGCTCAAATATTATTTAATTTTTTTACTACAACAATTTGAAAACAAATTTATAAAATTTAACTCAATCGTATTGTAGTAATTTTAGAAGTTTAACATCTAGGATCAGTGGCAATGAATTATTAATTATTTTATAAGGCTGACTGTGAGTGTAAAAATAGAACTAAAGGTCTAACAATAATAGTATTTGAAAAAAATTAAGTTATTTGTTCTAATAAAAAATTTAATATATCATAAATGAAAGCTTGGACACCAAAGCCTAACTATCTCGCAAATGNTTTATTTGTTCTAATAAAAAATTTAATATATCATAAATGAAAGCTTGGACACCAAAGCCTAACTATCTCGCAAATGATGAGCTTGGTTGCAGAAGCCTAAGGGGGAGGGGCGCTAAAAGAAAATTAATGTGTTTGAAGATAAACCCCCAACAGGAAACACATGTTTTCTACTTCCTTGTTCGAGGCATTCTCATTCCCCTGCTGCCCTATATTCACTTCATTATCCTCGCCGGCGTTCAAGAAGCACCGACCAGAACCACTCAACTGTCTCAGCTGCGACTGACACGTCAGTAACTGCAGAATGCACACAATACAGAGGAGCAACAGTAGCTTATGCACCACGAACTCCAGCCGCATGCGCCAGCAATATCACGTCACTGGTCAGCAACATGCTAGGATGCTCTCAACCAGTCAGCGTTTGGCAGCATACTCGCCAGCAGGCAGTCCATTCAACAGGGAACCTTTCGCAGCACATAGTAGCCAACCAGACACAAGTCCCATACCCAGAACCTGACGCAGACAATCTGATTATGGGTATACCCACGTCACAGGAACCATCACGCCATTTCACCTCTGTGTGTTCATCTGATCGGATATTCTGCATTTAAAGTATGCGACTTTCTAGTTCCGCTGCGATGCTATAAATGTGTCAGCAGTATGGTAACTAATGTAAATATTACAAGGAGTCCAGGCAGATGCTCGACNCGCTGCGATGCTATAAATGTGTCAGCAGTATGGTAACTAATGTAAATATTACAAGGAGTCCAGGCAGATGCTCGACATGTGAACAAGAAGGCCACAAATTCTCGGATAAAGATGAATGTAGATGAAAGAAAGACAATCCGGTTTTTCCAAACTATATAAGGGACAAGAAATATCACAACTGCAGGGCTCACTCTAAGAAATGTCCACCCTGTGAGANCCTGTGAACAAGAAGGCCACAAATTCTCGGATAAAGATGAATGTAGATGAAAGAAAGACAATCCAGTTTTTCCAAACTATATAAGGGACAAGAAATATCACAACTGCAGGGCTCACTCTAAGAAATGTCCACCCTGTGAGAGAGCCTACGCAGTTGAGCTAGGAAGGATTGACTATGGTAATGAATGACATAAATCAACATGACCGGAACTGGGCAGATCAACCTGAAAGATCTGCAGTAACTACATCGGAGATGGTGATCGTGGGCATGGAATGGAATATCAACATACTACTAATGTAAGAATCATATGTCTTGTATGGGAAAGGGATTGCGCTTTCTGATATCGTATTCATATATTGACAAAATTCCAAGTCTGTAATTTGGACTATACAAACGGATTTGTACATAATTAATATGGATAACTTGTCAAACGGCCATCACAACTGTAAACTGTTAAAACTAGGCAATGAAAACATATTCCAGGTGAGTTCTTACTTACAGTATTCTGATAAGCTCTTAGTCCATCTTCAGAAGTGAGACATATGAATATGAGTACTCGGAAAGAAAACATTACAATAGCGCAGATATAAATGCCAAATCTGAATCATGGCATTCACCACTGACAGATGAGAAAGACATGGTGCTCGATCACAATCTTTTGGAGAACGACCTCCATGTCGTGGATGAACCGTGAACCCTTTAAATGTATATATTTCCAGCACATACAACAGAATCGTACTTGGATGTGATGTTTGTTACAAGGAAATCGACAATACCGGTTATGAAATGAATGTTGCAGAAGTTTCTGCCAGATATCATACGTTGATAATCTGTGATGTAATGGTTGAACCTGCCATCCAGAGAAGATGGACCAGTTCAAAGAACCAGATATATCCACAGAGGCGCAGATTGGAAGAGATTCGACGAGGTGCTTCATTACTACCGCCTACAGTGCCAAAAAGGGTCATCGAAAGATTCAAACGAATGTGCAAGTGATATAACTAAGCTAATCCTGGATACATGTAAAAAGACACTGAGAACGCCTGAAGCAGAAGCCCCCAAAATAGGTGGTGGGATTATGTTCTTGAAAGGCAAAGAAAAATTGTAATAAAGATTAGATGCAGGTTGAAAACTCTCCGAAATGGTCAGACAAGAGCAGATCCATCACTAGAGTATCGAAGGGAAAGGTAAAGGTACTCAAGGATGTTGAGGGAGAAAAAGAAGGTATCACGAAGAAGTTATTTGGTCGAAAAGAGTAGTGAAGATCCATGCGACATGCCAGAGGACAGTGCAGAAGACAAAGACGAAACACGCCTACTAAAGAGGGAGAAGATGGGAGAACCGCCAANGTAAACTGTTAAAACTTGGCAATGAAAACATATTCCAGGTGAGTTCTTACTTACAGTATTCTGATAAGCTCTTAGTTCATCTTCAGAAGTGAGACATATGAATATGAGTACTCGGAAAGAAAACATTACAATAGCGCAGATATAAATGCCAAATCTGAATCATGGCTTTCACCACTGACAGATGAGAAAGACATGGTGCTCGATCACAATCTTTTGGAGAACGACCTCCATGTCGTGGATGAACCGTGAACCCTTTAAATGTATATATTTCCAGCACATACAACAGACTCGTACTTGGATGTGATGTTTGTTACAAGGAAATCGACAATACCGGTTATGAAATGAATGTTGCAGAAGTTTCTTCCAGATATCATACGTTGATAATCTGTGATGTAATGGTTGAACCTGCCATCCAGAGAAGATGGACCAGTTCAAAGAACCAGATATATCCACAGAGGCGCAGATTGGAAGAGATTCGACGAGGTGCTTCATTACTACCGCCTACAGTGCCAAAAAGGGTCATCGAAAGATTCAAATGAATGTGCAAGTGATATAACTAAGCTAATCCTGGATACATGTAAAAAGACACTGAGAAAACCTGAAGCAGAAGCCCCAAAAATAGGTGGTGGGATTATGTTCTTGAAAGGCAAAGAAAAATGGTAATAAAGATTAGATGCAGGTTGAAAACTCTCCGAAATGGTCAGACAAGAGCAGATCCATCACTAGAGTATCGAAGGGAAAGGTAAAGGTACTCAAGGATGTTGAGGGAGAAAAAGAAGGTATCACGAAGAAGTTATGTGGTCGAAAAGAGT
Organism: Clitarchus hookeri; assembly: GCA_002778355.1. Taxonomy (NCBI): domain Eukaryota; kingdom Metazoa; phylum Arthropoda; class Insecta; order Phasmatodea; family Phasmatidae; genus Clitarchus; species Clitarchus hookeri. The sequence continues at coordinate 90,865 of NQII01003466.1, read as the reverse complement.
AGTGAAGATCCATGCAACATGCCAGAGGACAGTGCAGAAGACAAAGACGAAACACGCCTACTAAAGAGGGAGAAGATGGGAGAACCGCCAANAACATGCCAGAGGACAGTGCAGAAGACAAAGACGAAACACGCCTACTAAAGAGGGAGAAGATGGGAGAACCGCCAAAAACCCCAGCCACAGGTGAGTTTACTGAGAAGAGTTGAACAGATCAATAACATATCTCAAGAATAAAAAGATAAAAGGAATAGATTGTATCACTGCAGATATCATGAAAAGTGAATACCCCTAACTGAAGTAAGAGTTTCTTGATTTAATGAATAAATCCTTAAAAATAGTTGCTTCCTGATTATCTGAGGATACTGTAGTATAAGGATGGAAACAAAGATTCTTCCATTACAAACTCTTGCAAATCCATAACTTTATTGCCAGTACTTGAAAAGGTACTGGGAAAGCTAGTAAATGCATGTATTCTCAGATTCTTAGAAACAGCAGAAGGATTGCANCAGTACTTGAAAAGGTACTGGGAAAGCTAGTAAATGCATGTATTCTCAGATTCTTAGAAACAGCAGAAGGATTGCACAGGCAACAATGTGGTTTCCAGAAAGTACGAGGCACTGAGAGAGCAATCATAGACCTCGAGAATTTGAAGACTTCAAGTCACTCTTATGTCTTAGGAATACAGTGAATTTGACAGAGCCGGACGACCTGAGGTGCTTTGGCAGCTCAAACATAAAGATAATGGTAAATTGTTTTAAAGATAGCTTCAGCTAGTATCAAGTGAATAATGTTGTGATACAGAAACGACTGTCGAAATGATGCCCCAAAGAGATGGTCCTTGGACCTGTCCTATGTAACATGTTTTTTGATATGTTATTACAAATGCAGATTCCTGAAGATTGTGAATGTTTACATATGCAGACGATGCGCCCGTATTGACACCAGCCTAGAGCAGTAAAGAGTTGTAAGAGAGGGTGGAAGATATACTCTATAAAGTGGAAAATTGGGGAATAACTGTGAAGTTAGAGTCCTCTGTTGAGAAAACGAATCTCATGCTATTGAAGGGAAAACCAACGAAAATCAGTGGTTTGCTTCAGGGGTAGAGCAGTGAAGGTATAAAAAATGTTGAAGTACCTTAGTTCGATTCAGGATAGTATGCCACACTTTCAGAATCACACCAGGTACCTGTTGGAAAAAAGCAGTAATCATGGTCTTTAAGATATGCACAGCATTGACACCATCACGAGGGCTTTGCTTCAAAAGCCTTATTACCTTATGTATCAGTGCATTTATTGGAACTGTGCTCTATGGAGCACCAGTATGGCATGAAGGAGCACAATTAATGCATATATAGCGATTGCTACTGAAGACTCAGAGAGCTGCGCTGCTAGCAATAACTGAAGCCTACATAACCACATCCACCGAGGCCCTCCCGGTGACAAAGGAAAAAGTGCAACAATGGAAATTAAGACTGAAACAAGAAGAGAAATATTGCCCCTCTGGCAGGAGATATGGGACATATCTAAGAAGGGAAGAGTCGTATACGATATCTGTCTAGATTTTGCATCTATAATGAGCCACTACCGGAAGAAAGATCATCATCTGACACAAATTCTGACAAATTACGATAATTATAAAGCAAAACTTAACAATCTCAAGTTGGTGTGCTCTCCCTTCTGCCGCATCTTTAAAGTGGAAGATACTGTACAACATTTAATTAATAGATTCCCCAAGACTGGAATATTTTATAATAGAATTGTGAAGTGCTCTAGAATTAGAAGGAGGTGAAACAGATATGTATGAAATCATGCGTCATAACGAAAAGGCGAAGATAATGGAAGGTTTATCTAGAAAAATAAGTGAAAAGATAGAGACGTTTGAATAGTTAATCAGAGAGAATACAGATGAAATAGTGTAAAACCCAGATATGATAATGCCCTCCATAAAAGGCTACCATAACTCAAAAAAAGCCTGCATAGAAATCTGAAAGTATGAGCGGACCCACTTGCCTGGAAGCAACGTGTTGGAAACCGCTGTCAAGTCCTTGTAGGGGAGCGGATCCACTGCACAGCTTGGGATAATCCCAATGCAAAATATATATAACTGGGATAGGGATACATCAGAAGGCAACTGATGAGTTAGAGGTCTTGCCAGTCACTCTGAAGGGACAAGAATATTGCAATGCAGACTCGGACAACGAACAAGAAAATGAGTAATGGTTGAACAAAGACCAACGCAAGGAACACGAACCCAAAATATTCAGACTCACGCAATGGAAATGGGAAGCGAGATGGTAAAGATAATAATCCAGACTGCTTGACCTTTTGGGGGAGGGGAGGAGAAAGACAGAATGGGAGCCCACAGGGCCCTCTTCTCGTCGTCGTTACACCTGGTAAGAAAGGATTTAAAGATGAAAAATACATATACTAGGATAGTGCCGCTATATAAAGCATAGATTTCGAATATAGTAGTGGAATAAAAATAACCTCCAGGCTGTTATGGGAGTCTCGATGACACGCAGAAGTACCCTCGCCTTCCTGAAAGAAGCAATAATGAACCTTACAACGGAATGATTGGACAGCTAAGTAATTAAAAATAAGCAACATACATGAAAAGAGACTGCTTGTAACCAGGCAAAAGAAAAGTGAAAAAGTTACATGGTCGGAGGGAAAGCCAGAGGCCAAACAGAAAAGTGTAACGTGGGAGAATAAAATGCAATAAGGCATAAACACTTATGAAAAAGGAACGGAATTAAGAAATACAGAATTAATGTCGTGCTTAATATTGTGACCCACAAAGAAGCATTATTTATAGTTATGGCACTGATAACTTAAGAAATCTGATACAAAATTGTTAACTATAATTATTCAACTCGTAAAGTGTTTACATAACTAACACGTCAATTACACATTTGTTAGATGATCCGGATACATATATTTCACTGCAAACACGCAAAAAAAAAAAAACACCGAAAAGGCTTACATTTTAAGCAGCTTTTATGTTTCAAGTACTTAGGTCATGTAATTGTATTTCATGTAACTGAAACAAGGGCATGAATAAAATATGAAAGAAAAAAAACTAATTATATCATATTTGTACCTTGTTTTGAAGGCCATGGAAGATGGTATTGCTAATTACTTCGTCGTACACTTTGCGAATTTCCACCGGAACGCAAAGGGCCCTCATGCGACATGAATTATACTGTCGGATATTCGAATTGAAATGAATGGACGGTAACAGAGAATAGTTGTACGTAATTTCTAACTGAGAACACAAGTGTGGTGCATACAAAGATCCCGTTACTGGAGTGGGCGACTGTAACATAGTGCCTCAGTTGTATCCCGCTTTAAAATATGCATAATTCAGAAGCGAAGTGGTACTCAGAAAACGCCGTTGCTAACCAAACACAATCTTGTAACACTAGAAGCGGGTTCGGTATTAACTTGATTTTTTTTTTCCACAGTGGAAACTAAACGTATAGTGACCGAGCGACCGTTGTATTTCATAAATCAAACGAAACACCCGCGCGATGTATGAAATATTCAGAGCTTCGGGAGATTGTGCGCTGATAATAGTAACCAGTTAAATGAACAACATTCAACCAGCACACGAGATGTTGTGTGCAGAAACGGCACGAGCGGGCGTTTCATGTAGACGTAAATTAGGCCAATTCAGCAGACGTGTAATCCAAACAGATAATTCTGTGCGGGTACCGTTGCTCTGTATTTACTGCAGCAGTTTATATAACAAGGCAGGCGGAGTGTTTAATGTTTCTGCAACGATAATCAACGCCGTCAGCTGGATTCCGCACGTGCACAGCTCACTAAAGGTCAAACAATTGATGCTGGATAGTGAGTCAAAAAGAAGACAAATTTGGAATTGCCTCTCACCACAATGATCCGACTGCAATCACAGACGGATCCGATTTCGAATTTTTCGTTCTTGCGATACGCGGCATTCATTGGTGATATTCTAATGCGTTATCTCGGGTGACTCCTGATTCCAATACCAATCAGATTTCTTCTCATGGCCTACCAGATTCTTCTGTCTCCACGAAATTGACAGAGAACTCGCCGATAAGGACAAATAAGTAGGGACCTGAAAAATTCGCTATTTCAATTACTTGTCGGCTATACTCCATTGTCGTGTGTAAAACAATGCAAATATCACTGTTCATTGGTTGCTTGTTGTATTAGCGGAAGACGGTGATTCGATCTGCAGATTATTGTGTGTTTGTTATTGGCTCAGAGTTGTCCAGGAGGTGTAAACTAACGGGTGGGCCAATAGAATAAGCAGTACAAACGTACGAGGTTTTGAATTTCAGCTTGTCCCGAAATGAAACAGCGAATTTTTCAGGTCTCTACAAATAAGAGTGTGGCACTAGAAACGTGATGTGGGTGCTCATACGGCAACAACTATTGTTAGCGATGGTGACAAAGAATAAATAAGAATACAGAGGTGAAATACCCACTTGTTCCGTGTACTCCAGCCACACGAGCCAGGAAAATGGCGTCACCGACCTGCAACATCTCGGAAAGCCGTTCGCCAATCAACCTCTGGTAACATGCAAGCCAGCCAGAAGCCCAGCCAATAGCGAATCATTCGCAGCACTCAGTAGCCAATTAAGCACAAGGTCCGTTATCAGAACCTCGCACAGCCAATCAGAAGATGGGTACGCCCACGTAAAAGAAACTGCCATGCCGTTTCGTCTCGGTGTATCTTGTCATGGTGATTTACCGCGAAAACACATAGTATATAAGAACATAAGGTGAAATGGTGGTGCGATTAGTTTGATGCGGGCGTATACATTATCTAATTGGCTTCGCTTCGCCTTCAGAAATACCTTAACCCATTCTGACCCGGTGGTGTACACAATTGTGTACATTACGCAGGTGTAGGTAATTTTTGGTCTGTACTGTACACTGCGAAGCTCAATGACCAATGATCTTACCTGTAGGTAAATGATTTGCAAACCGTCTTACTGGTCTAGGTCATAATTGGTTCATGTTATTGTAGCCGAATATATAGCCAACATCTCATTGGCTGTGCCAACGAAACAAGTGTCGTGTCGAATTAAGTACAGCACGCAACATAAAAATACTTGTTTGCAACACCTGAAACCATGAATTAAAGTGGGTGTGAAAGGGTTAACTAAAANTGATAAAAGTTACCGTGTTAAAAAAACTCTCAAATTATACATTAACTTCATATTCCGATAAGGAAGGTATTTTTGAAAGTCTTACGAACACTGATTTGTTTTATGTAACATAAATTTTGAAATTTAATTGTAGAAGTATCTGCTTTTATTTATTCGTTTTATGACGTTATTTCCTCTCACCTTCCTTTGAACGAAAAAAAATGTATATGTCTTACACAGCCGTGATTTCGAAGAGGTAAAATGATTCCTTAATGGAATGCCCATTATAAAGTGTCCAATTAACTAGCTCATCATTAGGAAATTTTCAACATCTATTTTAGGAGTGATAAGTAGACCATTAATTTATACTCAGCGTGGAGGATTCTTGGTTTCCATTATTATCAGATTCTGTCTCGAAATTACGGGGTGCCTACCGGTGGATGCTGTTAAAATTATTGCTTAATGCGTTCGTTATATCTGAAATACGATAAAAAGCAATACCCGTTGCGCAGTTTTATGCAGTCGGTATTCTGGGATCATTAAGTTTAAAGAAATGATTATTCGTTAACTAGCACTTAGCGCAACATCACTTGTAAAACTGCGTTTAAGTAGCTTCTTGACGGCTCATTCAGTTACTAGTCAGGAATATGTTTTCCATCAGTCAAAAAATGGGCTTTTCAATAGTTACTTGATGCGCATTTGTTTCGATATGTGAGTTTCTTGTTTATCAGTAACTCGCATACGATGACTTAGATGCGTATTTGTTTTACACGATCTAAAGACACTTTTTCAAACTTGTTTACTTACTTCTTGGTGTCATAGGTAGAGACCTGAAATAAAAACCCGCAGTTTCATTTCGGGACAAGCTAGAATTCAAAACCTGGTACGTTTGTATTGCTTATGCTATTGGTCCGCCCGTCAGTTTACACCTCCTGGACAACTCCGAGTCTATAATAAACAGACAATAAAATGCAGACCCAATCACCGTCTTTCGCTAGTACAACAAGCAACCAATTAACAGTGATATTTGCATGATTTTACATACGAAAATGGAGTATAACTCAGAGGTCATTGAACTCGCGAATTTTTCAGGTCTCTAGTAGGGCCAGTGAATTTTCGCGTAAAAACCGCAACACACAGTAGACTTCACTACTATATACACACCTCAGCTGTTGCTATACCTTCATTGGCTGCTGGTGCCGTGTCCGTCTTTGACCAAGTCACTCAGGACTAAGTAACTCCGACAATGAACCTTCGTGATTCGTGCGCAAACGGTTAGCATGGGTCAGAACATTTTTTAGCCAATCAAAGAAGCTGGACGACCCTACAGTGCTTTGGACTATAACTTGTCTCGAAATCTTTTCGCGAAATATCACTGCCCCTATTTCTGGTCATAGGCTCTGGAAACAGGCATTGTGTCTCATTGGCTACTGCACAGAGCGACAGCTTTCTTATTGGATGGACAGCTGGTTGGCGCAGAAGTTACCAGGCTCTGATTGACGAACGGCGTTCTAACAGTCTGCTGGCCATTGACGCCATTTTGTTGGCGTGTGCGACTGTAGTTCTTGGAACAATGGTCTTCTTCGCATCTGTATTCGTAAGTACTCTGTGGCCACAAGCACACCAGCCACGTACATCCCTTCTTGCANGACATCGTATAGTTCACTAATTCTTTCCGATGGACACTTGTCTCGGTCCAGTACTGCTCCACTAATGTATCTATAGTATATCCGTGGTTACTTACAACTTTTCTGTATCCCTGCTTAAGTTATACTTCCAGGATATTCCTCCACCTAATGCAGGCAAAGCTTAGAAAATTGCACCAGACTGCCAACGCACCACATTCGTGCGCATTCAGTGTAATAATATTTTTCATAAGAACTGTTTCTTACTAGTTGTTTGCAGACCCATCACGAACGTTCTGCCGTATAAGTATCAGAATCCTCATTGGCCCAGTAAAATGGGGTAGTAGCTTCATACATGCATGGCAGCCAATAAGGAAATAAAACTGTTGGGCATGTGTATAATACGTTAAATCCTAGCAAACAGTCAACTTTTCCGGCGATAAGCAATTATCTATATATCAGGCGAATTTTATGTTCGCGAAGAAAAAATTAAATCAGGTTTTCGCTATCGAAGTGAACAGGATGGGCTGTATATCGTGTTACACCGAACAAAACACAAAAAATATGTCACAGACAGCTCACCTATTCATTGGGTGACCGTCAGTCAATTACGAAACTCGTGATTTATGGCAAGCATGTCCGGTGTAATAAGGACCAATAACGCGCTGGTAAGTGGAAATACACGGACCAATTGAGCTGATACTCCTGTAGTGAACTGTATAGACACAGAATAGCTAACAATAGGGAAGCGAAATTGCGTCGCGTTTTCTTTGATTTGTTAGGCGAACAGAGTTCGATCCCCGGCGGGGTCGCTCTGAGATTTTTGCGTGCCGGACGATGCCGCTGGTCAGCGGGTTTCCTCGGGGATCTCCCGTGCCTTCCGTTTTTTGTATTCCAGCGCTGCTCCATACTCGCTTCGCTTCACTCCCACTGGCTCTCAGGACCTTTGATGCTGGCTTACCCGTACGCTGAATGGCTGGCGCGAGACTCTGCAACGTGCCTCTTTTATTATTGGCTGCAACGAATCTCTATTGGCTGAGCTGCCGGCTGGCGAGTTACTTACCATGCGCTGATTGGCCAACGGCGTTCCGATATGTTGCTGGCTAGTGACGCTATTTTGCAGGCAAAATCAGCTGTTTCGCCCCCGTAAAGTTGCCTGCCCTGTGGTATATCCGACTCTCTTGTAGCTTGTTGTGACTGCCTCGAAAAATGCACAGACCTTGCTAGGGATGTTGATATTATTTATATTATTTGTGTGTACAAGTATCGTATTACAAAAACATTTTTTGCGAAAGAAAAATATTGACTTTCTATACATCGCAATTCGATATGTTATTTATTTTAGAACTTGTAAAATTGCTTGGAATATTACATATTGAAGACACTGGGTATTGCAGAAAGATGTGGCAACTGTTTTTTGGTGCATGTTACCAAAGTAAACATAGTAATTTTTAAATTCAATTTTTGTATTCGAAACAGAACTTTTTTAAAAGTGCATTTTAAAAACATTTATTTCCGAGACTGGGAAAACAGTACTGATATCGATAAAATGTAGTTGAAATATAACAACGATTTATGTCGACATATCGTTGATATAATATCGGCATTTCGATTATCGATATTTTTCCAGCAAGCCTGTAGGTGGCAGTGCTCAAGTATCGCAGGGCGGGCGGGGACGGGTGTGCCAGTTGCTGAGGGAGCGGAGTGTACGCTAATGGACGCTCCGAGGCGCGCGCTGGCTCCACTC
>NQII01003466.1:47627-82292 GCA_002778355.1 Clitarchus hookeri | reverse complement strand
CGAGGCGCGCGCTGGCTCCACTCGCGATCATATCACGGCAGCGACAATTACGAGCCCGAAGAGAACCGCCTCTGCGGCCCGCCCTCCTTACCATTTCCACGACTTCTCGCCGACTAATCGCCACGGCCGGTCGACAACCAAGGCTTTTCGCGACCTGCACGACTAGGTACCACGTCACGCCCAGACGGCTGCAGCCGGCCCCGACACCCCGCACGACATCCACCCTTCCCGTTACACCCGCCCCCTCTCACCCAGCTGTTTTCCTATCATAATTAAGAGCATGATTCCTATCCTCTGTCTCCTGTAGCATTTTCTGTTAAACATGATAATGCATGAAACTATTTTTAATTCTTTCCTGTCGAAAGGGTTTTTACGGTGACTATGCCGGTTTTTCCTTTCTCTTCTAAACATAGTTTAGCTATAAGTACACTTAGGGAGGTTCTCATGGCCTAAATCGCTGGCCATGGCAGCCCAATCCCTCTTTGCCGTGATGCATGTCTCCTTGCATGATACTCCCTCCCTTGTAGGCGTATGGGGCTTAGCCCTGAGACGCACTTAACTCCCGTCCCTACTGCAAGCTCATATAACACTTAGTTTTAGAGTATTTAGTTAAAAAAAAAAATAAAACCTTCCCGTCAGCCCTTTGCACACTGCTCGCCAACACAGTGAAAGAAAACATTCGCATCGCCAACATGTTGCACGGGAAGCTTATACATGACCGGTGCTGCACTCTGCGAGGATCAGTGCCCAATGATCTTCCCTGCGGCTGATTCCTAGACCGTACTTCTGCGCCACGTTATGAATGGTTCATATCACTGTCCATCATGCACAAAACTACATCTTACTGGATGTGATAACGAAAAAAGGTATTTGCCAGCTGAGGTACAGTACGCATCAAAATATTTCTAGTTTGCAACACCATAAATTACAAGTTAATATGGGGAAGAAAGGGTTAACCCTTTCAGGCTCCGTATCCATGATCAAGGACGTGTTGCCCAGGTAGGGTATTTATGGCGGGCACTGTACACAATAAGGATTAAATGGACTGTCACTTGAGAGTCTTTCTTGTGTGATTTGTTGAAGTTTCTCATTTGTTAGTGGTTAATGCTGATGGCAACTATAAGCTGTTCACGTAAAGTGAGCACTTTTGAGGTTCTAGTTACTTTTCCCTTGCAGCAATAATTTATCCTTTAAGCATCTTTCAAAATAAAAATATTACCATGCAAGCAAAAATTGACAGTTTATATATTCCACCGCACTCTGAAGTTAACGTCTAGAACTAAAATAAATTATATTTATTGACTATTATTACAAATGAGAGGGCTTTCAAAAGTTCTCACTTTACCGTGCATAGTCTAAACACGCATAATTTTCACTGTTTGCAAGAAGCACTCTCGACTAGGGTACAGAGCACATCATAAAATTAAACGACTGCAACATTTGAGCTCAGAAATTAATTCGGGGCTGAATGGGTTGACCTCTTGACGCGCTCATTAATTTTTCGATCCAATTGTTGCAGAAGAGGAGATTTTTTGTTTAACAAGTGCTTCCGAATTCCTTATAACATATTACACGTTGGAAACTATTGAAATAATTTATATTGGTTTACGGCACCAACACGACCCAATAAAAAAAAATTTGTGTGCCAGCAGCAGCTAGTAGCATTAGCCAGGAAAACTGCGCTGTCTCCATTAATGCTGGCTTCTGACCTCGTACAGCACCGGCCATGATTTTACATTTTCTGCATCACGCCACATGTGAACGAGTATACCCGGGACAATATGTTGAGGGGCTCGCCCTGGAACATATCATCCCGAGCATACCCATGCACGTATGACGTGTTGCAAGATAGTAAATGTCATGATAGGTGCTGTACACGGTCGGAAGCTAGCACCAATAGATACCGCTGGTTTTTTCACCCTGGTTGATATTACTGGCTGCTCCTTGCACCCTGGAATGTCATTCTTGGTCGCCATCAATGCCATCGATCTATAGAAATTCTATTGATAAGTCCCATCGTGTGACTTATTACAAGGCAGCCGCAAGTACTTGTCAGACCAAAAAGTTTCATTTTTTTTTTTTTTTTTTTCCAAAACCTAGTACAAAAAAATATTGGTAAGTTAACCCTTTCACTCACATTGCAGACTATGTTTGGTACAAACATAAAATAGTCAGGTTTTTTTTTTTGGGAATCCAACGCGCTTAATGCTGGCATAAGCGAACACGTAATACGTGGAGACCTAAAAAATTCGCTAATTCATTTTGAGACATGCTATAATTGAAAACACGTGTGTTGATATAACTTTAGCTATTGGTGCACACGGTGTTTGACACCTCCTGGAGAACGCTGGCCCAATCGCCGCCTTCCACTGTGACAGCAGACAACCAATGTGCATTTAATATCGGCATATTTGTACATAAGACTGTAGAGTCTAGCCTGCAGGTCATTGAACTCGCGAATATTTCCCGTCTCTAGTAATACGTTGTTCACTGGTTGCTAGAAGCAGAGGTACAGCGTCCATCAAAAAATTAGACGACTGCAACATTTGATCTCGTGAATGAATTCAGGGCTGAGAGGGTTAAAATAGAATGCCATTTTAACTACACATATGACCCACATTTTTTTTTTTTGCATTTTCGGTATACGGTCCTTTATACACTTCTGATTACATTTTATGGTCCACATACCAGTTTAAATTTAACATTCCTGCGATACACCATGCCATACTTATCTACCAAAGATCACTACCTGCAAAACACTTTTCTGAACACCTCTAACCGGTATTTCTGATAGCATAGTAACAATGTTGCTGCGAATAACCATTTCTTAGCTGTTCAGAAAATTGAACAAATTATTGTCCACCAACACAGTGAACTTTATTGGTGACAAAAAAAAATTTGTGGTTGCCACTAAATACTGAAATGACAAAAAAAAAGTTGATGGTTATTGCAGCGGAGGAATAAACCTGAGTGACACATGACATCGCGGATTCTATTTTCATGTCACAGGCAATCCAAAATTTCTCCTTCTTAGTGGGAGTTCTACTATGTTTTTTTCTGTGGATACGTATACAGTATGATTTTTTTTGCACGCGTTATTCGTCTCCAGCACATATGTACACAAACAGATTGTCCTCGTCTAAATATTCTCCGTTCGAATACCTATTCTGTATAGGTATTTTATTTTGATGCTCACCTTGTTAAATGCTTGTGTGGATTTTTTCAATTTATTATATTCTGTGCTTTTGTCGGTAGGCCACAGACAATCCTGGCTTATATTGGGTTATTTTCGCCGTACAAATAAGCTTTGCAATGATGTATGTTAGAAATAAACTAGGGTTCAAATGTTGGCATCAAGTTCAAGAACATACCGTAATATTATAGTTACTGCGCAAGGCTACTGCAAAACCAGAGAAGAATCCACTTATTGGGCGGCTAATGGGTCTTGAGGTTCCCTTTTCTTCTAAACACTTTTTAGCTCGAGTTGAGATTTTATAAAAAACCGTATTAGTAGGGGCAGTGATATTTCGCGAAAAAATTTCGAGACAAGATACAGTTCAAAGCACTGTGGGGTCGTCCAGCATTTTTGATTCGTTGAAGCATTTTCTGGTTCGTGTTAACAGTTTGCGCACGAATCACGAAGGTACAGTGTCGGAGTTACGGAATCCTAAGTGGCTCTTTGGAATGCGGAAACGACACCAGCAGCCAATGGAGGTATGACAACATCCGAGGCGTATACATAGTATTGAAGTCTACTGTGTGCTCAGATTTATTCGTGAAAAATCAATGGCCCTATGTATATGTCGTGAAGCGTACGAACAGGAAGTTTTAAAAGTTCCTAGACAGGTTAACATAATAATATCGACTTTTACACACGTCACTAAACCTGGGATGCGTTCTCGTGATGCAGCAGCAGTGGCTGAGCGGCTAGACTGCTCGCATCCCACCAAGGCGAACTGGGTTCAATCCTCGGCCGGGTCTCTCCCAGATTTTCGCACTTGAGAATCGTGCCGGACGATGCCACTTTTCGGCGTGTTTTCTCAGGCATCTCCCGTTTCCCCCGCCCCTTCATTCCGGCGCTGCTCCATACTCACCTCAATCACCCTCATCGGTTCTCAAGACCTCGCTATTAAGAGCCACCCGAATCTCTTCACTCACTCACGCACTCACTTTCTTGTAAGCGTGTGTAGTACCGGGTCACGCCAGGTGAATACACCTCCACACACAATAGAATCTTTAATTCCTCTTGCCGTGGACACTGCTCTGCTTTGTACTGTGACGTGGACGCCCGAGGGGCCTATCTGAGTTCGTAAGAGATGAATGTCTTAATAAAAATAAATAAAAGAGCTAAATTTGATTTATAATTTATCCACAAAGCCATTATTTACAGCATTCAATTATCTATCTTCACTCTTACACTCTTTTTATTTCATAGTGAGCGCAATATGTTATGTCTATTTCAACTCTTATTAACGTCCTTCTTTATGTCTTTGTTTAGTTATTGTTAGGGCCAGTGACTTTTCGCGTAAAAATCGGAGCACACAGTAGACTTCAATACTATACACACACCTCAGCTGTTGTTACACCTCGGTTGGCTGCTGGTGCCGTGTTCGTCTTTGACCAAGCCACTCAGGACTAAGTAACTCCGACACTAAACCTTCGTGATTCGCGCGCAAACTGTTAACACGGGCCAGAACCCTTTTTTAGGCAATCAAAGAAGCTGGATGACCCTACATTGCTTTAGACTGTATCTTGTCTTGAAATCTTTTCGCGAAATATCACTGCCCTTAGTTATTGTTGATTGCCTCTTACTCGTCACTAACACACGTTCAGTCTGTCTGTTGCCACCATTTGTAATGTATTTCACTCACGCATATAGTGCAACAGTCCAACCTGCCAGCCGCACTCTTCACTGCTTGATACTCGCAGTCACAGATTTCCTTTCTGCTGGTCACTTCTCTCGCAGCTCGTCTTCTATCGCTCGGAACTCAGCCACTCATCAACAACTCCCGGCCCGGAGGCCTAGCGCACCATTTATACTCTGCTGGCCTTGACCTGGAAAGTTCGACGCACCCCGAGTCATGCGGACAGAATATAGGGCAGCGAAAAACTAGGAAATTCCTCAGATAGACGCAGAAACTAAATACAACCAGGATCAGCAGCGCGTGCAACAAAAAAGTATTATCGCGTTGACTCACTTTCTGTAACAGATACACGTCCACCGGCCTATCGCTAGCCTGTTTATTCAAAACAATCCTTTGACTTGCTGCCACCGCTATCATATAACTGCTGTCCTTCACTTGCACTTGCTCGCGCAGGATGCCAATTCCGTCAAATGAGTATTGTATTAACTTCGCGTGTATTTTTATTGGACTGATTGTGTTTATTAGATGCGTATCATCCCAAATATAAAAGTAAAGTATGATTTTCAAATTTTTCGAGCAAAAAACGACGGCGACAATGAAACTACTTGTTACGAGATTCGAGTTTTGTTTGAACAGTTGCGTAAGAATGATTCTCGGTGCTCTTCACATTATGAAATTCCGACAACGTCGTATCATAAAAAGAGGTGAGTGCAATGCAGTAATTTTAGCCTGGAAATAAAACATGTTTTCAAATGAATTCGAGATAGCTGGTACATTATTTGAAATCAAATCAGTGTTTTGAAATTTTGAAAATACTGGCATACCGCCAATATTATATATTGTAATAGTTTTTACTGAGAACGTCCAAATTTTTTATGCATTATTATTAACTATTTTTAAAAATAAAATAAAAATAAATAGCCGTGACTGCAATAATATTTTAACAAAACAACTAGTCAGAGTGAGCTAAAACGATGCCCCCACAGCAAGTACCTACCCCAGCAATCATTTTTCGTTGGCTGCTAAATCCGCTTATTAATTAGGGCCAGTGTCTGTTGACGCGTTCCGTGAGAACACGATTTGATTACCCAGCAGCGCCTGAGTGGAATCACCAGGAGGCGAAGCGCAAGGCGAACCGTTGTAGCCTTGAGACGTGAATAGCGGCTGATTGAACAGTGGATCGACAACCTTACGAAGCGCCTCCCATCGCTTCTTGCAATTTCTTTTTTTTTCTTTTACGTGTCTGTCATAAGCGAGAAGCAAATTTCCCGACAAATACAAAAAAAAAAAAAAAAAAAAAAAAAGAATGTGAAAAGCATCATTTCGAAGCTTGCCCTAGGCGCCGAGGCAACAAATTGAGTGTTGGATGCACTGCAAGCTCGGGTCATGTCTGGATAGGTAACAAATTCGTTTATATTTGCTCTGAAGAAATCGTACTTAACCTAGTGCCATTTACAGAGAATACATCTAATGCACAGGTATTTTAAACATGTTATTTCCAAATTACAAAAAAATTATGAACTAAAACATCTTTAGAAATATATTCTTGAAAATTAAAATTTTATAAGCTACCTCAAGATTTCTATGTTGTTAGACACCAGTGCGTTTTGCAATTTTTTTCTTTATTTGATCGGTATGAGAAAATTTATCATTGCATGCTATTATAAGAATTTTAAAAGTTTTTGGTACATTTTAAAATGGTGAATTTCTCGCAGTATAATGCCTTTGAAGGACGGTCTGCGATAATAAAAGGAAGAGGAGACGACAAATTATGAGCGGAGAAAATCAAAGCACAACGGGCTAGCCCTTATAACCCATGAGCAGAGCCACCTGCTTATAGCGAAAACATTCCACGACTAGTTGCATTGCAAAACACGTTAGTTTAGAACCTATTTCGTGGTTGGATGATTGTAACTCTCTCGAGTCTCAGGTTTCTGTCAGCCATTGGACGCACGTTCAGCGCTGGGGTAATTTATTACTCTTATTGGCCCAGTCGATTAGAAACAGCCTGCTTCACACATACACGTGGCCAATAACCAAAGTGAAGTGAAGAGGTTTGGGCGATTTTTTAAAGCGAGGTCTTGAGAGCCGATGAGGGTGAAGCGAGTTGAGAATGGAGTAGCGCCGGAATGCAAGGGCGGGTAGGGGGGACGGGAGATCCCCGAGAAAACCCGCCGACCAGCGGCATCGTCCGGCACTATTCCCACATGCGAAAATCCGGTGACCCGGCCGGGGATCGAACCCGGTTCGCCTTGGTACGAGGCGAGCAGGCTAACCGCTCAGCCACCGCGGCCCCGAACAACCAAAGGAAATGTGCAAAAGTGTACGCACGAGGTTGAATTACAGCCTGGGCATAAATATTTTCGCGAAAAAACAAGTGGCGCTACCGGTTAGTTAGATTGTAGACTGGCGAGTTAGTTACCAGGCGCTGATTGGCGAGCGACGTCACATGCTGCTGGACAGTGACGCCATTTTCCTGGCGTGTGCGGCAATAGTTCACCGTATAAGGGGCTATTTAACCTCTGTATTATCATTTATCTGTGATAAAGCACTTAAACTGATACTAGTACTGTCACAAACAATAAAATATTTGTTCACAGCCACGGTAGAATTACTTTTTTACATATGCCGGAAAGAGTTAAGTCAAGAAGGGCACAGAGTTGGTTAAATTCATTAACAGAGACGTGAAAAAATTCGCGTTATTAGTTCAAGACAGGCTAGACTCCAAACACTAGTTCTTTTTTACTGCGTTTTTCATTGGACTACAGATTCTTTTCCGGACACGCCCTGGACGCTTTTGAACCAATAGGAATCTACTAACGAGAGGCTGGCCCAATCACGTCCAACTAAGTCCAAAGGGGAAATGGGATCTTACTGCTGCGTACACCAATAAACAAACGATAACTTTCGAATATGTCTTGTAGCTTGCTGCCAGAAAATAACGCGGATTTTGCAAGTTCCTATTCCTTAATATTGACCTACGGGTTCTGTCATCACCTGACATAATTTTTACCATTGGCCTTATAGAAGTTAATTTTCTGAGAAAAAACTTCGTAATAAATTTATAATACTTGCGAATGCAGTTTCAAATATCTTCGTATCACGTACAAGACTGTTTCTAGCGCGCACGTACATTCAATAACATTTCAGGACTCGTGTCGTTTCTCAAAGCCAAGAAATAATTCCTTCTTGCAGAATCGGCAACTTTGCGTCGAGGTAATTGGCGCAGAGCTGCACGCATTGACAATGGATCCATAATGTTGTGAAACGAAGAAGGCAATCCTGTCCAGGTAGACGAGGGTCACGCGATGCCCTTTATATCCCAACACACTCCGGAAATTGTCGACGACTGCAACGTTGGCAAATTTCACTGAAGAAATGTGGCTATAAATAAGTCGGTTGCAGCAAAGTATTGTTGCACTTCCTCACTTGTCTTTTACGGACTGTAATTAGCGTCAGCCATGATCTGTAAGGTAAGAAAAATATCACTCCACGTTAGCGGTAGATTAATTTTGAATGTCTGTAACTGATGATAAAATATCTGCTCACTAGTTCACAGCGAAAACTTGCATGATATCTCATTTGAGCTTCAGGAAATGTGAGTTAAAGATTGAAATTGAAATCACTGTCTTCTATAGTAGTTTTGGAAACATCACATTCTAATGATGTTTATGAATTACAAGTAGTATGCAGTATAAAATATGTTATAATTAGACATGAATTGTATCGAATAAGCGTTTAAAATGTAAAAACATATATACCGAATAGCGAACACACATACTTGTTATGATTTTCTGCTAAGTATGCACGAATGAATTTATTGCGCACTACACTTTTTGGAAGTGTTGGATTCGAACTTTCAGCCCAAAGTCATTATATGCTTGATAGTTCGTCTCTATCAGATTTATTTATTTATCATATCTATAAAAAAATACTGAGGTTACAGGGGGAAAAATTTTTATGACAAAAGTTATTTAAATAAAACGCCTTATTTTTTTTTTTTTTTTTCCCATATATCTCGATTATTATTAGGGGAAGTGACATTTCCCGAAAAGATTTCGGGACAAGATAGAGTTCAAAGCACTGTAGAATTGTACAGCTTTGCTTATTGGTGGAAACATATTCTGGTCTGTGTTTGCTGTGTGCACGATAATCGCGAAGGTACGGTGTCGGAGTTACGGAATCCTGATTGGGTCGGTCAAATGCGAAAACGACACCAGCAGCCAATGATGGAGGTATGATAAGAGCCGAGGTGTACATATGGTATTGAAGCCTACTGTGTGCTTAATTTTTTTTTTTTTCGTGGAAATTCACTGGCCCTTATTATTATCTAATCAAATGCAGAAAAAATAATCATAAATACTTCATGAAATTGGACGTAGTTGAAAAAAATGTTAGAAAGGCCAGGCTATGCAGTTTACAGTAAATAAAATATGTTCATCTTTTCGAACACATTCACATATATGAATAATTACAAATATTTTCCTATTTAGAATATATTTTTGATCTGAAAAAAAAAGTGTTTGTTTTATTCACGTGAGCTGATTTCAGTTCTAGCACACTGTAAGACTGAGTCGGTAAAATCATATCGAAATGAGTGAAATTCGCATAAAAAATTTAACTATTAGGTTTTAACACTTTAATCATGCGTTGGTCAAGCGAAACTGTAAAATTATTAGGAAAGTAAATCTCTTAAAATTTTGCTCATTCTTACAGATGCTTACATAGAACAATGAGGAGCAAAATAAATAATTTTAATATTACCAAATGTCAACCTAACACTTTTAATTCAACTTTGAGACAGGGAAGTACTTTACCACCATTGTCACCAACTTTACTGGGAGCATGCCGGTCAGTGAGTCTGTTAAAATATATGCAGGTGGGGAAAGTGACATTTTTCAAAGATTTATTTCAAGTACTCACTTAATCATGAACAGCCAATATAGTAAATTCACGGTTACTTCCAAATTTTCTGAAGCCCTGATAAAGTTCTATTTCCAGGATAGTCATCTACCTCTTGCAAACAAGGCTTAACCGAGACTAGAAAATTACACTAAAGCGAAAACGCACCGCATTCGTGCGCAATAAGTAAAATTATATATTATATATGAACTTTTTATTAGTAGTCATTACCAACACACCTATTTTCTCTCTGTTTTATTCATAATAATAAATAAAATATTATAATTTATAAAAAAAATACAAATACAATATAAATTCAACCCCAAACAAGGTACTTTTATGTTAACACAAGCAGGAAACGCTTGTGATACATTCCATAGTCAAGAAACAACGAAACACGCCATACATGGGCTGATTTTTCGAAGTTCGATTCAAAACGAGTGAAGATAGACCATAAACTCAGAAGAGCCAATAACAGATAAGAACTGCCGGACACGTGTATAATAAGTTGAAGCGAAGGAAACAGTCAACTTCTCTCTCGATCAACCACCGTCTATAATCATTGCCCCGCACGATAACACCACGTTTTGCAAAGCGCAGTTATGCGGATCGAGTTTTGGAACTCACCGGCGCGCTTTCGGAGCGGCGTGGGCTTGACTTCCTGCTTCGACAGGTTGTTTGATTCGCCGTTCCTCGCCCCGTTAAGTGAGCGTGTAGTCTGGGGGATCGTTTCCTTCTACGTTTGAGTTTTGCGTGTACCCGTCATCAGCCCACCACAGCTGATCGAACCACCACACGAGACGTGGAGTTGCCCATCAGGAAATTATGCGCTCTCCGTTACGAACCGCAAAAAAGAAAAAAAAGAACGATGACGTAAGTGGTTACCACGATAGACACACGCGAGAAAAAGTCTCGTACTCATTATATACGGGGGGCCGCGGTGGCTGAGCGGTTAGACTGCTCATCTCCCACCAAGGCGAACCAGGTTCAATCCCCGGCCGGATCACTCCCGGATTTTTGCAAGTGGGAATCGTGCCGGACGATGCCGCTGGTCGGCGAGTTTTCTCGGGGATCTCCCGTTTCCCCCATCCTTGCGTTCCTGCGCTCCTCCATTCTCACCTCGCTTCACCCTCAACGGCTCTCAAGATCTCGTTTTTAAGTGCCGCTCAAATCTCTCATCTCAACTGTCAACTTTCGATTCAATAGTTAAGAACCACTTTCTTTACAATAAAAAAATGACTTAGAATTTCAGCATAAAGGGCACTGCCAACAGACTGGCAACTGCGAAATTTAAATAGGAAATCAATTTAAGGAAATTTCGCCTAAGTGAGCTAATTTTAAAGATAGTAGTTTCAAACAAAATGTATTCTTCGCGAATATTTTAGGAGAAGTTTCCTACAGCGGAGATGTTCACATAACATGTATAGTCTGTCTGAAAGGAATTTTTAAAATGTATGTTTTACAAAGAAGTACATACTGCCTATCAAGATTGAAGATATACGCTCATAGGAATCTTCTCGTAAAAAATTCGCGAAGAATACATTTGGTATGAAACGCCTATAATTAATATTAACGCACTTGGGAGAAATTTCCTTAACATGGGATTTGCTATTTAAATTCCGCAGCTGCCAGCTGGTAGGCAGGGCCCTTAACTGCAGATCGCTCACACTGAACTTCGTCTTCCTTATTTACAGTTCGCCGTTCACGTAATAATTTTGAATTCCAGTCGATCAGCACTGACGTCATGCTTGCCCCATGCCATTCTCCCGGCAGCAACTCCTCCAGTACCGCCATGAAATAAATAGTCACTGCCACGCAAATACAGTTATTTCTGGTAACGCTTCAGAAAAATCCAGCAATGCATGTGGCCTGCAATTGAGAACCAGGACATTCAACAACGCCGCTTTTTACATCACGATTGTCGACAATTAAAATTATTTTGATGGTGTTACATTTATTCACATTATATTTGAATATAAATAAATATCATGTACAACAATAGTTGATACAGTCTGTAGAATTAAATTTTAAATGACTAAAATTTTGGAGAAAAATTAGAGATGTAAACCACAAAATCATTATAACGACCAAATAATTGTTGTAAAATTAACAAAGCAATACTATATTTATCATGATGATACTGGAATTCATATACCTACATGTATGTTAAAATTTTTTTAAATTTTTCAGAAATATGAATTTTGGTCAAATTTAAGGTTTTTTTTCTTATTGCAGAGGTTTACATATTCAATTTTATAAATTTTAAAACAACAATTTTTGCATACTCTCTTATATTGCAGTTTCTATGTGTTATTTTTCCATAAACAGCCAAAAAAATTTTTTTCTCGAAAACTATATTCTGTACCAATTAGTGCTGTATATGAGGGATTTGTTAAATCCAATATAAAGTCATTAAAAGTCACTGCATCAAAACGAATCAAGTAGTTCAAATTCAGTTATTGAGTTTTATGCTTCGGCACTCAACGCACTGCGAGACCTAACCATGACCTTCAAGTTAACGCGCAATTCTTTATAGTGTAGTCCATTCACGGTTACCTCCAACTTTCCTGAAGCCCTTTCAAAGTTCTACGTCCGGAATGTTGGTCCGCCTCAAGCAAACAAAGGTTAACCTATTATAGAAAACTACACAAAAGGGACAGCGAACCGTATTCGTGCCCTCAGTTTAATGATTATTTTGCGTAAGAACTATTTCTTACCAAGCATTACCAACACACCAGTTTTCTCCCTGTTTTGTTCATATTAATTATGAATGAAATATTATAATTGATAGATAAAATATATGGAAAAAGTTCCATTTAACCCTAAATTTGGTACTTTTATGTNATTATGAATGAAATATTATAATTGATAGATAAAATATATGGAAAAAGTTCCATTTAACCCTAAATTTGGTACTTTTATGTTGACATAAGTAT
Organism: Clitarchus hookeri; assembly: GCA_002778355.1. Taxonomy (NCBI): domain Eukaryota; kingdom Metazoa; phylum Arthropoda; class Insecta; order Phasmatodea; family Phasmatidae; genus Clitarchus; species Clitarchus hookeri. Next base: position 69,589 of record NQII01003466.1, on the reverse strand, counting down.
AAAACGTCTGTGACCCGTGGCATATATATGAAACAACCAATACGTAATACTTGGGACGTTTTTCAAATGTATGATTTAAAGAGTGTGAAGGAACCGCGAATGGTCTATAGTTCCCCAAGTGAGTTTTCCTCTCAGTTGCCACACGTTGCGTGTTGCAGGTGGTCGTGCTGGGTGTCCTGCTGGCGGGGACATCCTGCTTGTGGACGCAGCCAGGACTCTCCCCGCCGTGGCTCGGCGGTCTGCTCGGCGGAGCAGGACACCCCAGCGCTGCTGCAGGGGGCGGGGATGGCTCCTCGACCTCTTCAGCTGACGTCCTGGCGCACGGAGGTCCTGCAGGACTCGCGCTCGCGTGCGCTCCTTGCAGCCTCTGTGGTCTGGCGCACGGCGGAACCTGTACCGCTCCTCCGGCCTTCGTCGCTGGGCCGTACGGCGGGAGCGTCTTCGGCGTCCCTCCTGGACGCTCCGGATACACATCCGACTTGGCTGCATCCGGCGCAGCGAGCCTCCGTGCCGGATCTCTCTTGGAAACTGGAGCTGCTTCTTCGACCTCGGCAGCTCTCGGGGTCGGCGGTGCCTACCGCGGATTCTGGTAGAAACTCTTAATTTATGAACAGTTACTTGAACGATTCCATCCCCAGAGTAGACAGTTGTTTACAAGTTGCACAGGAGTTTTACATATGGCGAGTGCTGTACTCTGCGAGGCTCAGTGCCCAATCATACTACCTGTGTGTAACTGATTCGTTAACCACCCTACTGTTCTACGTTACGATTAGTTCATATTACTGATCAAAAAATACAAAGCCTGCAACTTATTGGTTCTGATAACGAAACAAGTTCTTTAACAACTTAAGCACAGCACGCATTTAAAAAAAAACTGTCTTAATTGCAACAAATTAATATGGAAATTAAAGGGTCGATAACGAAAAATTTATTTCGTTATGGACTCTGCATGTGAATCAATATCTATCATTGTAATAGTAACCACGGATAATCCAATCGATTTGCTGCAGACGGCTGATGAACCAGTGGTAAATCACTAGAAATCACATTTCTATAAGCAATATTCAGCTATTGCAACAATCTGCGAGATTTCTGTGGTTACGAAAGAGAAGTGCTGATCGATTTGCAATTAAGTTTAATGAAACTACAACTTACATAACATAAATTGTAGCCCAAGTGTTAATAAACTGTATTAAGTATACAACAGTTGCTGGAGTCAATATTATTCCTTACCTCGTCCTCCTTAAGTTTCTTCCTCGGTGGGTGTTATTTTTTGTTGACAAAGCTCAGAATTATAAATTATTTGTAATGTTGTAGGTTTATCACATTTTGTAGGAGATAACAAAGTAAACATATGAATTGTTAAAAAAAATTTAGAAATTACTTTACAGAGTTTGTATATGCATCGGTATTGACAGATTACGATGCAAAATCATTCATGATATTGAACAGGTTTACCGAAGACATTACAATAAGACTACGTTCTGATAATGAATGAAACATGATATCAGTCAACTGGCTAAACAGATATAAATTATAAACTGTGAACCCAATACGAGGAAGCAATTTTGACAGTACTATATAGTTATTACGTTCTCCTGAAATCCATTGAGAGCAGAACATAGTTTTTAGCATAGAAGTGCTATTATTTAAATTCTTAGTTGCAATTTTGAAAAGACAAATGCAAAGCCAATAAAATGAGAAAATATAGATACGGGCTTTTTTTCTTAAATAAAAGTTAAGCTATGCTTAAGAAATTCCGAAGTGTTGTTAAATTAATGTAAATTAAAAATTAGTTTAAAATATTTTTTTGAAAATATCTTGTTGCAATAATAAACACTATTTATTAAAACATAAAAAAAAATATTCAACGAAAATTACAAACAGTAAATTTACACAAGAACCCTTTTGCAAAATACTTAAGTTTTAAAATAATATTTCAAAAATTGTTATTAATGTTTTACTATTTAATAAATAGTTTATTGTTTAAATTTCTTTATTTTTGTGTAAACGGAATGCGTTGTGTAACATGACAATCTCCTTGTCTGGGCTGACTACAAAATAGAATGAGCCCCTGCATGAAGGCCAAACAATTAATAAAACAAAACAATATCGACTGTATAAAAATGATACATACATGGAAATGATATAAGTAGCCCCGTTCAAAAATACAAATGAAAATAGAAAATAAAATACACAGAAAAAATTGAAGTTTACTTGTCATGAGAAAGTATAATAGTGTGATGTCCGGCGCAGAACAGTAAGATACAACAAAATATGTACAAAAAATATACTCAATGAGACAAAAGTGGACAAACAAGGAAAGAATCGACAAATAATGTAAATAAAAACACGAAGTAATTGGCCTCTACATTACAGAAACTGTGGCCGGTTCCCGGCCTCAAGACAGATCTGCGGATAATTTGGATGAAATTGCAAGGGGAGGGGGTTAAAATAGTAGGATAAAGGAAAACCCAAAATAATTAGTAGGAAATTTGTATGCTCCTGCATAATTTGTATGCTTAATTTGTATGCTCCTGCATACCGATATTCACTGCCACTCTTTCTCTGTGTTTTGTGGGGAATAAGCGTGAGATAAAAAAATGTAATATTCCAGTCTTGCAGCCTAGTTTCAGCGGGCTTCCTGTACAGAACCAAAAACATAATGTTTATATCGTCTGAAGAATCCACCAGTACGGAATGTTTGTACAATCACTGGTCTGGTAGGAATGCGTTGATGGCATTCCACCTTCCAAAATTGCGCGCAAAACGTTTTTCAGCGTGTTCAAAACAACTGTTTTTTAAAGGCGTTCAAGTGCCAAAAAAATCAATTTCTATATTTTTACTATATTTCATAATTCTGTAGTTTTACTTAAAATAGTAGTCTAAAAAAATTCATTTTATTTACAAAAACTATTATGAGAGGTACGGAATTTTTTATTTTATTAGTTTCGTCACATAAACTTCAAAATTCTGCAGAAAAACCATGTCAGTCCACATTTCAAATTAACTGTTTTTGTCGTTAGGTTGGATTGGATTGGTAAGAGCTTATTAACGTCCCCGGTGTTATGCCTGAACGCTTATGTGGGGACGGCTTACAAACTAACTTATGACCTAACTTAAACTAGTACCCATGCCTTGCCTGGGATTCGAACCCAGAGCCTCCAGCGCCCCAGACCGGCGGTGCAGCAACCGACGGCTCCACGGAGGTCGGCTTGCCATTAGAGTAAGACAAAGAAAGTTCGTGGAAGTTTGTACGTGGTTTACCATTACGGTTGTTGTAAATTTTTCAAGAAAACTCACATTAGAAGTAAGCCAGGAGTGAAGTCGCAATCGCAAGATGTCAAAACGCCAGACTTTAAATAAATTTCTCTGTGAAGTTCCTACGACTTCAAGAAACACTTTAATTGAAATATAACACTATATTCATTTATCTTTTTGAAATTTCTTGTCACAATATTTAAGTTGGTAATTATTATAATTGTGCTAAAAAGGAGTTGCCAAAAGTTATCAATAAACTGGTTATGCATTTTCATAATATTTTTGTTGATTTCATGACACAGAAACGTAAAACATCCTTAAAAAAAATACTTGAAAATTTATATGGAAAGTTACTGAAAGCGTCTGCAGTTTTTATTCACACGAAAAGAATTATTACTTCAGTATGAATCGGAATACAACTTTCAGTACATTATTGTGTGTTGCAGACGTAGACATTATNAAAAGAATTATTACTTCAGTATGAATCGGAATACAACTTTCAGTACATTATTGTGTGTTGCAGACGTAGACATTATCCTAATGCCCATCAGCAGGGCAAAAAATTTAGTTTTCTGTTTGGTAAATATTGAAAATTATTTTATTGGCGTGAGGGGTTCATTTAGTACGGTTTCGGGCTTGTCACCAGTAAACTAATGTGCTCTTATTGCTGAACGACGAGAAGACAATCCGCCAGCTCAGTGCCTCGCGGTTAGGGGCGACGTGTCCCTTAATGTGCATGCCAGAATCACCCTTCTCCTTACTTTGTTTCCATGCCACAAACGCGCAAAAATGTCACACCAGACGGAAGCCTCGAGCTTTGACTGTTAGCTGTACATAGGGGCAGTGATATTTCGCGAAAAGATTTCGAGACAAGATGCAGTCCAAAGCACTGTAGGATCGTTCAGTTTCTTTGATTGGCTAAAAAATGTTCTGGCCCGTGTTAACCGTTTGCGCACGAATCACGAAGGTTCAGTGTCGGAGTTACTTAGTCCTGAGTGTCTTGGTCAAAGACGGACACGGCACCAGCAGCCAATGGAGGTATAATAACAGCTAAGGTGTGTGTATAGTATTGAAGTCTACTGTGTGCTCCGATTTTTACGCGAAAAGTCACTGGCCCTAGTTATAGGTCACCTGATTCTTCCTAGAATACCTCAAAACCCGTGACGAAGAAACGAAAAGTTGACGAAGAATACGCGAGACTTCGTGTCAGAGTTCGCGTGAAGTACGTTCTAACATGGACGGTTCATGGTAAAACAAGTAGTTGTGGAATCAAACTATAAAATAAAAGTCTCTGCTCCTAGCTGTGTGTAATTAAATGGACGCGCAAACTTGCATATTTCCAGTTGAGTTTGCACAGAAATACGAAAATTAGTTCCATATCATAATGTCGTATTCAAAATGTAACTTTCATGTGGCTATTGAATTTATTCAAAATATTTTCTGTCTGTTTTTAGACAGATCCGATTTTGGCATATTTACATTCTTAATAATTTTACGGATATATCATTTACACTAGATCGGTGCATGAATAAAGTGAGAAGGTCAGTAACAATATAAATTTTACTAATGATGGAAGGATACTAAACTCACAGAGAAGTAGATCATAGGCAGGGCTTTTAAAAGTGCTTGGGGTTCCGCCTTCCTGGCGCTTGAACTGCTTTNCTCACAGAGAAGTAGATCATAGGCAGGGCTTTTAAAAGTGCTTGGGGTTCCGCCTTCCTGGCGCTTGAACTGCTTTGCAGTGAGTTTGAAATCCTGATTTCTTGACGAAACTATTGAACGTGCTCTCAGTATGTTTACTTACGAAAAGACATCATACCTCAGACGAGGAAGGAACGGTACTTTAATGTTACCGCGCTTTCTGAAAGTATTATTTTGGAGCCCTCCAATATAGTTAAAAACGGCCTTCTCAGACTGCCGTATCTTAAAGCATACCAACCGGACACGAGGAAAACTACGGTAGGAGCCTGTATTAAACTTTGCTAGAGACTTTTCATCAGTAAAATGATAATGTCACCGTTGAAAGTGCCACAAGTAGACGCAGCACCACGAGAACACTGCACGCCAGGTCAGAGCCCTGCACGTAGAGGCGATGGCGCTCTTGTAGCGCGTGCCATTGTAACCCTTATAGCTGCTGCGCTTCTCGGCCAAAAAAGGAGAAAAACTATGCAGGCGGGTGGGCCCCTTAACTGTGGACAGCCTATACACACTTGATCTTGGGAGTGACGTCATCAGGGCTCTCCGATCTGCAGACCAGCTACTCGAGGGAGCAAGTTCACCAACATGCATATCTGGAGCTATTCGCGACGAAATGGCGCGGCCATTTTGAAAGAAAGTTGTAAGGTGTGATTGATTTTCAAAGCTATAATTTTATTTGAAGACCAGCATAGCAACAAGATTGGNTGAAAGAAAGTTGTAAGGTGTGATTGATTTTCAAAGCTATAATTTTATTTGAAGACCAGCATAGCAACAAGATTGGCTTATAGCCGTATAACTGTTCATAAAATAATCAACTGAAGGAGGAAGTACATTTGGAAATTCCTTCAAAATAAATGGATTTGTACTGTTCATTGTTTAAAAAGACAGCGTAAAAATTAACCGATAACAATAAGTGCACTCCAATAAAACCAGTTGAAGCCAGTATGGCAGTAAATGTGATGTTAAGTTAATATGTTGATTGATTTAAACACAGTGTAGTTTCTATAAGACAAAAATCCGTCAAAAATTTGCGTGCAAGTTTCTATTATTAACTTGATTTGTTTCGTCGCTTAAATTTTTAAGCTTATTTTCAAAATTTTTAGTGGTTAGTTATTAAAATTAAAATTTCTTATTTACACTCAACACAACTGGTTATTAATTNTGAAAGAAAGTTGTAAGGTGTGATTGATTTTCAAAGCTATAATTTTATTTGAAGACCAGCATAGCAACAAGATTGGTTTATAGCCGTATAACTGTTCATAAAATAATCAACTGAAGGAGGAAGTACATTTGGAAATTCCTTCAAAATAAATGGATTTGTACTGTTCATTGTTTAAAAAGACAGCGTAAAAATTAACCGATAACAATAAGTGTACTCCAATAAAACCAGTTGAAACCAGCATGGCAGTAAATGTGATGTTAAGTTAATATGTTGATTGATTTAAACACAGTGTAGTTTCTATAAGACAAAAATCCGTCAAAAATTTGCGTGCAAGTTTCTATTATTAACTTGATTTGTTTCGTCGCTTAAATTTTTAAGCTANCAAGTTTCTATTATTAACTTGATTTGTTTCGTCGCTTAAATTTTTAAGCTAATTTTCAAAATTTTTAGTGGTTAGTTATTAAAATTAAAATTTCTTATTTACACTCAACACAACTGGTTATTAATTACAATTGATTTGTAGCGAGTTATAACGCCATTTAATTTGCAGGCCCACCTCATCTTCAATAATTAATGGGTTTATTGATACAGTATTTTCGTGTAAAATGTTCAGTAAAGGGTCTCTTCTTTCCCTACAAAATATTTATTTAAATTATAAGTAGGGTATTTTGTAGAATTAAACGAGTCTTTCTGTCCGAATCTGTTAAGTTAAGTGTGGATCCGGAGGCAAGTGAAGTATGCAAGGGTGCAAGTACGCAAGTACGTACCCGCGTTCACACACTGCCTACGTTATCCCGCCAGGAAACACGGTTACAGCAGTCGAATGGATAGTAAACTGAAAGTTACAGTATGTGTTACTTTCGTATTTATGCTCTCCGTAAGGCGATGTGCCATGCCATGATCGAGTTTAGTGACAATACTCACGGATAACTGGAATATGAGACAGAAAAGCGAGCGCGCCTACTGTGACCGTATACAATATTTNCACTGCCTACGTTATCCCGCCAGGAAACACGGTTACAGCAGTCGAATGGATAGTAAACTGAAAGTTACAGTATGTGCTACTTTCGTATTTATGCTTTCCGTAAGGCGATGTGCCATGCCATGATCGAGTTCAGTGACAATACTCACGGATAACTGGAATATGAGACAGAAAAGCGAGCGCGCCTACTGTGACCGTATACAATATTTNTAGTGACAATACTCACGGATAACTGGAATATGAGACAGAAAAGCGAGCGCGCCTACTGTGACCGTATACAATATTTAAAAAAAATCTTCGCAGCAGTTGAAAACACAGTTAGTAAAAGTGCGGCGTGTACATAATTTAAATCTGTTAACCAGCGGAATGCGTGCGATAACAACTTGAATGCCGACTGCAGCGGCTGTAGAGATCTTGCGAAACGAAACAAGGCGATTATATATAAACACTTTGGCAACAAATGCGCTGCAAATGTGATGGCGAGGCAGAAAATGTCACGTCCCCGTGCGTTGTATATAAATACATAATTAAGACCACGCCTGTGTGTAATTCTGCCGGCGAGGAAACCTGACGTCACCAACTGGGGTATAAAACCCGGTCTGAAGAACTGAGAAGACAGGACACACTTCTTCCCCACACGGAGTGTGAAGAGAGAAGAACCATGACTTCAGGAGTGATCGTTAAGGTGAGCAACAAATCTTTTAAAGCTGCCTATAAAATCACCTTGGTACACCGTAGGTATTTTCCAATAAGGGATGTTAGTTTGGATTACATGGGGTTTTGGAAGTTGTGTTTAAGAATGCAGTGTGTTACGAATGTATTGAATTTAAGGGTTTGGATAGAAAAAAAAACATTTTTAAACATTGTCAGACACTTATAAACTGGTAACAAATATAAGCGAAGTCAAAGATGACTCATAATAGCATTAATAAACAACACAAACTATGTTAACCTGTTAACCCTTTCATTCCCTTATTNAGTCAAAGATGACTCATAATAGCATTAATAAACAACACAAACTATGTTAACCTGTTAACCCTTTCATTCCCTTATTAATTTGTAATTTCTGGCGTTTCAAATGAGAAATTTTTTGATGCTCGCTGTACTTGAGCTGGCAAATAACTTGTTTAGTTATTATAACCAATACGCTATAGTCTGTGTGTTTGGCGATCAGTGATATGAACCAATCATAACTCAGCGCAGCAGCATGGTCAGCGATTCAGTTAGCTACGGGGAATATCATTGGGCACCGAGTTTCGCAGAGTACAGCTCCGGTCAAATATAGTCTTCATGTGCAACATGTTGACGATTGTCTACAACAGGAATGGAAGGATTAACTGTCATTACTGAAGAAACTTACTTAAAGAATATGCTATGAACAATCTCAAGATATTCAAGCAATTAAAAATATATATTTTTTTCAAATTTCCAAAATGTTTAATTTAAAAACAATTGCGTTTTTTTTATTTGCTGCTGAGTTTGAATGTTTGAAAAATAACGGTTGTCAAGGACATCTCCTGAGCAGATAATTTTAACTTTTTGTTTAGCCATAGCAATATAGTTTTTAATGTTGCTGAAGAAAATATCGCAGAGGATATTTGAATAAAGGATAATTACAACATATAAATATAATTTAGCACTTTGAGATTTGTGCGTATTTGCTGGCAGACATGAGAAGCTAATTGTGAGTTTTTCATGCAAGTTTGTCTTCAAAGACTAAGAAATACGTCGAACTGCCATTGCCCGAGTTGGATTCACGCATAGTTTTCTTTTCCTGCTGTCGATATTTACAAACTATCTTCCAGTTGACAAAATTTGTACTTAGATATGCTAGATATAGCAAAACATTCACCGATGTCTCTCAGTTTTCTTTACTTTGAATTTTTGCTATAGTCTGTTCCACGTTTAATTGAGAACTTTTGTACTCAACCTTTGAAAAATGTCACTGCCCTTAACGGTATCTATTTTAGTGGGCAAACTGACTATATTGCGCTCAGCACAGTTGGTAACGGTGGAGAGAAAGTATTTCCATGTCTTAACGTTGAATTAAATGTGTTATATAAACATTTGTGGACACTGAAATTATTTCTTCTAATTTTTTTAATTCACAAAAGTGTAAGAATTAGTAAATTAGTAAAACATTTAATATTCTAATACTCTCACAATTTCNGAATGTTTGCTATAGTCTGTTCCACGTTTAATTGAGAACTTTTGTACTCAACCTTTGAAAAATGTCACTGCCCTTACCGGTATCTATTTTAGTGGGCAAACTGACTATATTGCGCTCAGTACAGTTGGTAACGGCGGAGAGAAGGTATTTCCATGTCTTAACGTTGAATTAAATGTGTTATATAAACATTTGTGGATACTGAAATTATTTCTTCTGATTTTTTTAATTCACAAAAGTGTAAGAATTAGTAAATTAGTAAAACATTTAATATTCTAATACTCTCACAATTTCANATTTTTTTAATTCACAAAAGTGTAAGAATTAGTAAATTAGTAAAACATTTAATATTCTAATACTCTCACAATTTCACTTGACCGACGCACGAGTAAAGTAATTAGGTCCGTGGCAATATTTAGTTTACATATGGCGTAACATAATGTGCATACAAGTAGATCTTAAGCAGATCTTTCAAAAGTACAGGCATTACTGTAAGCAGCCAATATGAATATACTTTGCTTTATAAGTATGTTCCAAAAGCAAAGCAAATCGTGATTTAGCTGTGGCTATCGCAGACATCTTGAAAACACGTCGCACGTGATACATGCAAGTTGAACACTTACTGGTTCAAATGTCATATAATTGAATGCTTTTACAGCAAACACTCTTGAAATTTTCATTAGGTGCGCACTAATAAATGGATTGCGGGACTAAGAAATACGTATTTCTACGTCCGTTTTAGGTAGTAACAGAATTATATTATTGTGATATTAAATATCCGTTAGTCACAAATGTTAACCCCGGTGTTCAAATGTTTCTTCTTGCATTGCACATCACTGAATAGACTGTCGACCCACACTCTAAACTCGAAACAGTGAGAATTGAGCCAAATCATTGGAAAAAGTGAAAATTGAGCAATTGGTAATCAGTTCCAGATAACTAATTGACATAGTGGCTGAATTTCACTTATTTGTTTGTGATTTCCACTGAATATCAAGAATTCCACTGCTATAAGTCACTTTTTAACAGTAAATTTGCTTTATTCGCCAATCAGCAGTAGCTTATCACCTGGCTTTCAGTGAATGTTATTTCACTGATGGATATCACTGATTCGGACTTTGAGTGCATTATCCGTGTGCTACGATTTTTTATCTTCAAAAATCTACAAGTTGAAGAAGAATTTAACATTTTATAGAAATGTAAAGCACTACATTTCATACGATATAAACGCATTCAAAACATCACCGTTCATTCGTTTTGATGTCGATAAAATTTTAAAGACCAATAAAATAATGCGAACTGGGTATAGTAGGTGGTTTTAAACAGAAGAATACCTAAGTATTATAGCGTTTCCCCAATAGCATGTCTTTTATAAATTATAAGAAGAAGCAGTCGAAAAATATTTTCAACATCAGATATTCCCTAGAAATAATGAGTACATCACAAAATATTCAGTTCATGATTTTTGAATGTTATTAATTTTCCAGTTTTACTATTTCATATTTTTTTCATATCTTCACATGGAAATTCGTCAACCAAAATATTTTCAGATCTGTTTCTTGGGCACTATAAATCTCGAATTCCAACTATAGTGTATGTTCACTAATTTACAAGAATTTTACATTTTTTTTTTAATCATAAGAATTCCTGGCTTTTCAAGATTAAATTGCAACGAAAAATAAAATATACTATATTCCTGAACAACAAATTTTTTAATTTAATCACGCTATAATCCTCAATGAGATTAATGTTTCAGTCTGCACTTAGAGCCAGTGTTTAAACCACTTTCATCATTTATAGCAACAGTGGCATTATAAGCAACATAAATAACGGTGCCAGCAATTACAGTGAAAAAGTAAGGTTTTCATCAGCATGGGGATGTTTTGTTTTAACTAACAAAACAACGCACAAACGTATAGAATAAAAAGTTAGTTTATAAATTACAAAACAGTGGTTTAGTCAGTATAGCAGAAAGGTGTGATTAAATTGTAAAAGCAACAGGCTGACAATACATGGTGCCTACAGCCGCAGTTGCTAGCAAGGAAACATTCGACAGGAAATGAGGTATAGGCTATTCAGGGTAAAGTGAGCACTTTTGAAAGCCCTCTCATTTGGAATAATAGTCAAGAAATAAATTTTATTTCAGCCTTAAACGTTAACTTCCGAGTGCGGTGGAATATACACACTGTGTTTGTAACTAACATGGCAATGTTTATTTAAAAAGTTGGTTAAAGGATAAAAAAAATTACTGAAAGGAAAAAGTAACTAAGGCCTCAAAATTGCTCACTCTACCGTGAACGGTCAATAGAGTGGTTTTTGTCTTCTGAGCATTACACCTATATTGGTTAAATGAATGCCAAAACATCTGTCAAATACACGTGCCTCAACCATACAGTGACCTTCGTTTACATTTGATTTCACCTCAGTTACGCCTTTTACGAAAGAAAAAAAAATCATAAAGTAATTGCCAGACAGTTTAGTTAAAAGTAGTGTAATAAATATTGAAACACTTATTTAACTGTAGGCTGCTCATGGACAACTAAGTACTATTGAAAGCCTTGCTAAAGATATACTTATATGCACATAGTGTGTTCTTCCACCATATGCAAAATTATCCCCATCGGTCTGATCAAAAGGAAAATTGTTAGAAAAGTTAATATTTAAAAGTATTTAAGTAACTACGTTCTTACATAAACTTTCTATTTCAAAGAGAATTGACAATTTCTTTCTAGAAAATTGTAAATACTGATCTGTGATGACAATGACATCGCCACCGACCATACAACACTCGCTGATATGCTTGAGAAAAAGAGTTAGTATGACTGTGGATGTATAAAAATTTGATGTACCAAAAACAAAATAATCAAGTGCCACTGAAACATACTTTGTCGATGAATGTTGCAGGTACTCGCTCTAGCAGCGCTAGTCTTCGCACAAACGTATGCGGACCGACTGTGTGGCTGGCACGACTGGGAACATCCTCACTTCCACGGCTGGAACAACCACGGACATCACGGCTGGGGAGGACAAGGAGCTGCCGCGTCGTCTGCTAGCGCCGCTGCAGCGGCCGATAGCGCTGCATCTTCAGCTGCTGCTGCTGCCGCTGCAGCTGCCTCTGGAGCTGGAGGGTATCCCGGGTACTCGGAGCCTTGGGGATACCAAGGATACTCTGGTTGGCCCTGTGGCGGGTACCCTGGTTCGCTAGGAGGATATGGACCTGCTGGAAGTGCCGCAGCCGCAGCTGCTTCTGGGGCTGTTGGATATCCAGGGTACTACAACCAATGGGGGTATCCAGGATATCCAGGCGGGCACCAAGGATGGCTAGGAGGATACGGAGGAGGTTCCAGTAGTGCCGCAGCATCCAGTGCTGCTGCGGCTGGAGCAGCAGATGGTGGTGCAGCATCTTCAGCTGCTGCAGCCGCAGCTGCTTCTGGGGCTGTTGGATATCCAGGGTACTACGATCAGTGGGGATACCCAGGATATCCAGGCTGGCCTTGTGGAAACCATGGATGGCTAGGAGGATATGGAGGTTTCGGTAGTGCCGCTGCTGCCAGTGCTGCTGCTGCCGGAGCGGCAGATGGCGGTGCAGCATCTGCAGCTGCTGCAGCCGCAGCTGCTTCTGGGGCTGTTGGATATCCAGGGTACTACGATCAGTGGGGATACCCAGGATATCCAGGCTGGCCTTGTGGAAACCATGGATGGCTAGGAGGATATGGAGGTTTCGGTAGTGCCGCTGCTGCCAGTGCTGCTGCTGCCGGAGCGGCAGATGGCGGTGCAGCATCTGCAGCTGCTGCAGCCGCAGCTGCTTCTGGGGCTGTTGGATATCCAGGGTACTACGATCAGTGGGGATACCCAGGATATCCAGGCTGGCCTTGTGGAAACCATGGATGGCTAGGAGGATATGGAGGTTCCGGTAGTGCCGCTGCTGCCAGTGCTGCTGCTGCCGGAGCGGCAGATGGCGGTGCAGCATCTGCAGCTGCTGCAGCCGCAGCTGCTTCTGGGGCTGTTGGATATCCAGGGTACTACGATCAGTGGGGATACCCAGGATATCCAGGCTGGCCTTGTGGAAACCATGGATGGCTAGGAGGATATGGAGGTTCCGGTAGTGCCGCTGCTGCCAGTGCTGCTGCTGCCGGAGCGGCAGATGGCGGTGCAGCATCTGCAGCTGCTGCAGCCGCAGCTGCTTCTGGGGCTGTTGGATATCCAGGGTACTACGATCAGTGGGGATACCCAGGATATCCAGGCTGGCCTTGTGGAAACCATGGATGGCTAGGAGGATATGGAGGTTCCGGTAGTGCCGCTGCTGCCAGTGCTGCTGCTGCCGGAGCGGCAGATGGCGGTGCAGCATCTGCAGCTGCTGCAGCCGCAGCTGCTTCTGGGGCTGTTGGATATCCAGGGTACTACGATCAGTGGGGATACCCAGGATATCCAGGCTGGCCTTGTGGAAACCATGGATGGCTAGGAGGATATGGAGGTTCCGGTAGTGCCGCTGCTGCCAGTGCTGCTGCTGCCGGAGCGGCAGATGGCGGTGCAGCATCTGCAGCTGCTGCAGCCGCAGCTGCTTCTGGGGCTGTTGGATATCCAGGGTACTACGATCAGTGGGGATACCCAGGATATCCAGGCTGGCCTTGTGGAAACCATGGATGGCTAGGAGGATATGGAGGTTCCGGTAGTGCCGCTGCTGCCAGTGCTGCTGCTGCCGGAGCGGCAGATGGCGGTACAGCATCTGCAGCTGCTGCTGCCGCAGCTGCTTCTGGGGCTGTTGGATATCCAGGGTACTACGACCAATGGGGGTATCCAGGATATCCAGGCGGGCACCAAGGATGGCTAGGAGGATACGGAGGAGGTTCCAGTAGTGCCGCAGCATCCAGTGCTGCTGCCGCTGGAGCTGCAGATGGTGCTGCAGCATCTTCAGCTGCTGCTGCATCTGCTTCTGGAGCTGTTGGATATCCTGGGTACAACGATCAATGGGGATACCCAGGATATCCAGGCTGGCCTTGTGGACACCAAGGATGGCTAGGAGGATACGGAGGAGGTTCCAGTAGTGCCGCCGCTGCCAGTGCTGCTACGGCTGGAGCAGCAGATGGCACTGCAGCATCTTCAGCTGCTGCTGCAGCTGCAGCTGCTTCTGGAGAATATGATGGTGCCTACGGTGGACTGGGAGGATTTTATAGCAGAGGCACATAACCTGGTGACAAGGTTAAGAAGATTAATTCAGCCATTTTTTAAATTTCCACAGCTACAGTTGTTTGTATAGTTGCACCTTGGATTCGAGTACTTGGAGATAAAGTGACAATTAAATTTTTCTTCACTCCTTTAATTGTTATTTCATTTGAGGAATGATTGTAAACCATACCAGACAAAATGTAACTGATGTGTTACTACTAATTTCGAAGGAAAACATTTGTATTTTTTAATTCTGACATGAAATGTTTTCGAGACACGAAAATGTTGTATGCATTTATACTGTTCAAAATTATACCTGCATTTATTTATGTATCAATAACTATTTCCGCTAATTAAAAAATTAATATGTTTTAGCATTTAAAGGCATTTTATTTATATTAATATTTAGAGTACATGTAACAAACTCCTCAACCAAGTCGTCAAGTGTCATTCAAACAACTGTTAAATTATTACGATTTTTTACAGACCTTGAATGTTTAAACTGGTCGTTACTTATCATGTTAACAAACCCTTACTTCTCAATCACAGTGCTTTTGGCTTAGTGAAAACATGCAGGGATATATAGTGCTTNATCATGTTAACAAACCCTTACTTCTCAATCACAGTGCTTTTGGCTTAGTGAAAACATGCAGGGATATATAGTGCTTCTATTCTTCTTTCATGATATCATTACATGACAGTAATTAAATTAATTAACTTAGGGAATGCGGGCATCCATTCACGATCTTAGCAAAAACTTATATGTCTGTGAAAGCTAATGCATATTTATCTTTAACTCAATGTGCCTCAGTTAATTTTCATGGTGGTGATGGCCCTGCATAGGTGATCTTTCAAGGAATACCAACTAAACAGTAAATACAAAATTATAAATCACTTATTGAGATGGCTTTAATCAATGAACAAGAAGCTGCTTTTATTTGATTATACTTAATTTTAAAGAATGAAACCTTATAGCAATGGAAGCGACGGAATACAATCAATACATTTGATGCATGCAACAAAATGATTAAAACTACATTCTTATGGTTGTTTTAAAACAAATTAATGTAAGGATTTTTTGAAACAAAGTGGTGAAGTAGGCAAGAGATACCAACTGTTACCAGGACTCATGCTTTTCTCATTATACATGAGTGGTGGATGCAGTGCTGAGAACTATCTTTCAACTTTCCGAGCTCTAATCCTAACCTAGTATATTCCTAATAACTCTTCAACATCAACTCACACTACCTATGAAATATTCTTTTCTTTGCCTGGTTTTTTGCATCCATTAACACCTTCACTCAACTAGAGAAAAGGTTTTGGGAAAATCGACTGTTCTCAGTGTCTCATTGACCGACCATTTGCATTGATAAAGTTTGCGGAAGGAGAAAAAGAATAGCGTGTTTACACTTTTAATTATAAATACGTTGACGTGTGCCGCATTGTTAGTATTAGAAGCACCGCTGTCACACCCCCCTGCCCTCTTAAACCAGTATCCCCAGTGTAGGGCCCCCTAGTAGACACATGCCGTGAGAAACATGCCGCGAGGCCAGGCTGGCCTGGGGGGTGGGGGAGGCGGACAGGCAGTTAACATGTGACGAGGTAATGCTGAGTTAAACAAGCAAATCGCCGACGCACCGAGTAAAACACGTGAGAACATGGACACCTGCCGAGTTGAGATACACGAGAAAAGGGCTGACAGTGTCTGGCAGTTGCCAAGGATACACCTCCCTCCTCGAGTAAAATAGCAGAGAACATGGACACGTGCCGAGAAAAGGGCTGACAGTGTTTGGCAGTATGGCCCCGGACACCCCCTTCCTACCCTCCAACGAGTGAGGCATGTGTGATGATCTGGGTTGGGGGGGGGAGGCATCGAGAAAGGTTAAAAGCCAACTTGCGGGAAAAGAAGGGAACCAGCTTTACCCCGCGCCGAGAGGCGGCAGTTGGGTGGGGGCTCGCCAGGTGCACCATGCCGCGACGCGAAGTTAGTCAACCATGTGATGGGAGTAGCATCAGTCGTGTCGAACCCGACGTATCATGAGTAGACAGTTGAATCCCCATGATGAGAGGCGNTGTGATGATCTGGGTTGGGGGGGGGAGGCATCGAGAAAGGTTAAAAGCCAACTTGCGGGAAAAGAAGGGAACCAGCTTTACCCCGCGCCGAGAGGCGGCAGTTGGGTGGGGGCTCGCCAGGTGCACCATGCCGCGACGCGAAGTTAGTCAACCATGTGATGGGAGTAGCATCAGTCGTGTCGAACCCGACGTATCATGAGTAGACAGTTGAATCCCCATGATGAGAGGCGGCAGTCGGGTGGGGGTTCGCCAGGAGCACCACTCCGCGACGCGAAGTGAGTAGTCATGCGATGCCGAGAGCGGGAGTCAAGCGGTGGCCGCAACGAGGGGCACCACACTGAGAGAAGAGTCAGTCAGTCGTATCGTGGAGTCGTCGAGGAGAGAACCCGGAACAGCCAGTCATGGAGAGCCATCATCGAGGCCGAAGGATCAGCCCGAAGCAGGAAGCCAGCTGAGTCCACCACTTCAACTATACTGAGCTGAGGGCCTGTGAAGGGCCGCCCAGCTTACCAGACCTCAACCTACCGCCGGAACACCCAGAACTACAAATACAGCTAAGTACCAGCATCGTTACTCATGGGACCTTTCCCGATGCCTAGCGTTCTCCCACTTCGTCAGAAGCAGTTAGCACGAGTAATTAATCTGCCCTTAAGGCTCCCAAATTGCAGGGTACCATCTCGGAGTCAAGTATCTATGTTTGTATTGTTATTGCCAAATATATAGCCTTTTAACATCATCACTGAGAAACCAAGTTATTATTTACCCCTATTCAACATCCAAGGCGCCTTTAGTCTGCGCCAGAAAGGTAACTCGTACCCTAAGAACTACTCGGTACACCACAGGTGGCGACTAGCGTCAAGGTATATATACGCACAAAAATAAAACACTCCCCATGATTACTATGTCACCTCCACATGTTCTTACCATACAATCTTCCCATTCTTCGCATATATGATCGTAATGTAAGCATTGACATGATATTTATAAGAAAATCTACTTATTGGTCTTTTTCCCACACATTTCCAAGACTTTATGACCACTTAAACCAACGTATGCGATTAATAATCACAATACTCAGTCTCCTTAACTTCGGAGATGATTGACTGTTAATTTTCTTGTACGTTATAGATATAACTCACTGCAGATGGGAAAATACACAGCCTATATAATTGACATGATATAATTTACTGCCCTTGAAATAAACATTTTATTGTTGATGGCTCTCTAAATATAAAAGCAATGGAGTGGAGTGGAGACATTTTGGCAGCCCTTATAAACGAGGTCTTGAGAGCCGATGAGGGTGAAGCGAGGTGAGTATGGAGCAGCGCTGGAATGTAAGGGCGGGAGAAACGGGAGTTCCCCGAGAAAACCCGCCGGTCAGCGGCATCGCACGGCTCGATTCCCACATGCGAAAATCTGTGAACCGACTCGCCGGGAATCGAACCTTGTACGCTCTGGTGGGAGGCGAGCAGTCTAACCACTACACCACCGCGACTTCGATATAAAAGCAGGCTCCTAACAATTTTGCTCTTATCAAATAAGACTGAACCAGCTCACAAAATATGAATCTAATTACAAATTCATAGATAATCCTCAAGCACTGCTTTCGTTGTCAATAATTTTACGTGCAAAAAATATTTTCTTTATTTTTACCACGTATATAAAATGTTCTACCTCTTCGAGTCATTCACTGATGATCTGTATCATGATTGAGGAATTTTATGACCTTAATCATTAGAATCTTCAATTAGAGGAAAACCATTTTGGTCCAGTTAAACATTTGTTAGAATATTTTCAAACAGTTTCTTTTTCGAATTACTTAGTTTAGAGTAAGGCTATGATCTAATAACAAGAGTCTAGTCAGTTGAATTGAAAGTTTTGTTCGATGTATAAACTGAAGTTTGTTGGTAGTCACATTCTGGAACATGATTTTATATTTTAACATACACTGAATAGCCAAAAAAACTGATAAGGCGTGCGTATGCAAATAACAGAGGTATGGAACCAATCAGAGTAAGGCGATGTGGTCGGCAGCTAGATCGATTACTGCTGCTACAATGGCAGGTTATCAAGATTAAAGTGAATTTGAACGTGGTGTTATGGTCGGTCAACCAGAGATGGGACACAACATCTTCGAGGTAGCGATAACATTTGAATGTTCGCGTACGACCATTTCACGAGTGTACCGTGAATATCGGGAATCTGGTAAAACATCAAATCTTCGACATCGCTGCGGCCGGAAAAAAGATCGCGAAAGAACGGGACAAACGACGACTGACGAGAATCATTAAACGTGACAGACGTGCAACCCTTTCTCAAATTGGCTCAGATTGGATTTGTTGACTTCCCTGCAGGATTCATGGTGTGAATTGCCTCCTGCATACCTTCAGACATTAGTCGAGTCCATGCCACTTCGTCTTGCGGCATTTCTGCGTGCTCGCGGGGCCCTACACGATATTAGGCAGGTGTACCAGTTCTTTTTGGCTCTTCAGTGTATATTTTGTTGACTTTGGCCAAAATGTTTTCCTCATTAACTATTTCATAGAAGTGGAACATTACCAAATTTAAAGTTACTTTAATCGCTTAAACCTGTTTTCATGATCTGATTTCTATTATGCTATTCTAAAAAAAAATTAACACATACTATTTTTAATGTAAGAATGTCTTCTCGAATGACGTAGAATTTTATTGTTTCTTATGTCCACTTTTACGTTGTGTTAGAACTTCTTGTGCAACATGTTTTACACTGCTGAAATGTGCAACATTATTTGTGTTTTAAAAATCAGGAACATTTTTTAAACAAAATTAAAGGATTTAGTTTTTTCATTATATCTGCGAAATACAAATGAAATCACAATAACTGTTTAACATAGATAAGCAAGTCCTAGACGTTCCCAAATATGGAAGTCACGTCACGTGTCCAAGCTATTATCACGTAACTATTTGGACACTGTTCAACAATAAATTGCATTATATTTGTTGAAGGGGACTTGAGAGAACGTAAAACTTTGTCGGTGAGTTCGTATTTATTTGATACAAAATTTTACTTATGACTGAGTTCAGCAATCACAGCTCAAGAAATGATGACGCCATTATTTTAGTCATCATTACGATTAAATGCGGCTGCCTAATTAGCGACTGGAGTGAAAGGATAGGGTTTCACAAGTTAAATGATTTTTAGGTGTGTCTCAGATACCTTTCGCGATATAGCTTCAAAATAACTAACTCTTTGTGCAGCTTTTCCCGGGCCATATTTCTACCTAAAGTTTTATGAAAAATTTTAATAGCCTGAAATTTAAAGTTTTCTTAAGATTTATAGATTCATAGATCACGGCTACCCAACACCGAGCAGGTGTGGAGACGACTTGGAATATAAAGGGCAGCCGCCAATGCACTCGCGTCTCTAGCTATTGCACGCTATGGAATATTCCCTGTTGGTCGGGCTACGTCTGACAAGTTAGTCTCCAGTAACTGGTTAGCGAGCAACGTTCCGCCATATTGCTGGCCGACAAGGCCATTTGTCTGTCGTGTGTAACTGGAGCTCGCAGTACAAGGCATTCTGTATTCTTGAGTACTATGTCACGTGATGCTTGATGTGTTGGCGGTGGTTAAGTGACACGATATTAAACCACACACCCACCACCATATCCGAAGAGTTGTCAAATATCGATGCCCCATCGCCCAAACTATGCATTCACGGACATCGAACCTCTCTTGAAAAACGATCGGCTTGCGGTCCCGCACAGCAAAATAAGCGTTGCAGGTGCAGCAATTTACAAAAGGGGTTCGAATTGTTGACCCTCCTCTTAATTACACAGCCTATAGAAGGTGCACGGGGTAAACACGGCATTTTTGAAATCAACCTTTGAAAAATATTACTGTGGTAGTGATATTTTTCAAAGGTGTGTGTGTTTCCTGCATACATTTGAACGGACACACTGATGAGCGTGCCCCCAGTAAAGTTTGTAACGGCGAAGAAAAATAGTTACTGGTCTTTACATTGAATTAAAAGTGTTTGGTAAATTCTTGTGAATACCAAAATTATTTCTTTCGCTTTCTGTATTTTCAATGCGTACAAGTGGAGGAATGGGAAATGTATAAAATATTTACTTGACATTCACTTGACCGACGCATGAATGAAGTGATCAGGCCGATTGCAATATTAACTATACACATCGTGGAAAACGATGCAATATGCATACATGTAGATCTTAAGAAGGGCTTTCAGAAGTGCCCTGTTTACCGTGAACAGTGCGTACATCGGCGGCGCAGAGATTGACGCACGTGTGTTGCGTGCTCAGAAGTTCAGTCGCTGCGTGGATTCGTGCGATAAGTTCCTTCTCTGACGCTACAGGAATCGCATACACAATACCTTTCCTAGTACCACAGATCAAATAGTCGAGAGGTGTGAGATCTGGTGACCGTGGTGGCTATGGGAAAAAATATGAGCTTCATTGTTGTTTTTAATTATTTGGTATTTAAACACAATATGGCAAGGCCGCCACCACCTTAGGAGGGTCCGATACTAAAAAATGAATTATCTTCCATTTGTACCTTACATTTTTCAACTAGAATGCACTGTAATTTGATGCAATTTTCTTGAATAAAAAAGTTAGTCTTTATATATGTTTTTAATAATTTGAGTTCAAATTCGGATTTTTTTTTTGTAATGCAGCTATAATAACAAATACTAACTAAGATAGATGTGTTAATGAAAAAATTTACTACGCAAACTAATGCCATGGGCTACCGCATGACAGATGTGCAGGCCTAATCACATAAATTAACAGTTCATGCATTTATTTAAGTGTTAAAAATAAAAATATATTCGCCTATTTTATTTTTTACATTTTTAAAATGCGCATAAACTTTTAATTGGTAATTACACATGTCAAGCGGTAGCCCAGGTATCAATTAACGTTGTTAGTCTTTTCATTAGTGCATCTTAGTTAGTATTTGTTATTATGGCTGCAGTAAAAACAGAAAAATTTCGGATTTAACATCAAATTATTCAAATAAATATAAGATGTAATTATTTTTTAATTATAGGAAAATGTTATTACATATTATGTGTACAAGTTGAGTAATGCTTGGTGCAATTTTAAAATAATTAATTTAATCGGTCTTCGACGCCCTTAACGGACACCCCCCCTGAGCATTCGGAAACAAGGAATGTTTGCTTCTGACGGGATGACACTGAACGGCCAGAAACAAGGAACTGAGCAGGGCTCCTCGCGAGCGCGCAGAAGACCTGCGGCCATGCCTGGTCAGTGTGGTGCACGCGAGTTTTGTAAACACTTGGCCGACGACGGCAGGAAGGCTGCCCTAGGTCACGTAGCCGAGCACTGCAGTCACGCGTGCCCCACTCGAACGTGATTGAGGGCGGGAGTGTCAGTCGTTTGATGTTTGGTCACGTCTCATTTAACTCGCTGGCGCCCGGCCCGCTACGTGAT
>NQII01003466.1:3187-46279 GCA_002778355.1 Clitarchus hookeri | reverse complement strand
GTGTGTGGTAAATCTGTGATGTCAGGTAAATTCTTGATAGTGTAGAAGCTATTCTCGGATGTTTTTGCCACATTTTATCCTTTCATTTTAATCGGTGTTATCTGATTTATATCATCCATCACACATAAAATGAAGTTTATGTATAACAATTTGACTTTTTTCAGAATACCATGACTATCAATGACACTGAATCCACTACGCACAATTTTTATTTCCTTCTTGCCATTCGAATAAAAACCTACTATTAAACCACGCGTATGTATACATTTTACTCATGCATACGTTTTACTATAACATTTTCGTATTGGAATTGTTGTGTACATAATAAATAAATCGCAAATAAATTTATTAAAATTATTTTACTTGATTAAACTTGAATTGAACACACACAAAAGCTAAGAAATTGCTTCTCTTTGCTAAGGTTGTACAAAAAATTATATTAACAATACCTGCATAGAGAATAATTATATTTACGTGATATATAAAAATAGCCTTTAACTTGCTATACTAAATTAGTTGCGCAGTTTTAATTCATTATTTGCTAGTACAATCTCGAAATGTCTGCAACATACTTTAACGTGCAGAGTTCTACCACAGAACAGGTAAGTATACAGAATCTAAACGGCGTGGCGGCTCCTTTGATGTAAGCGAACTCTGTCGCTCATTGGCTGCGCGAAGCTGTGAAAAGAGGTCTGATTGGCTATTCCACTTCATGGAATATTTACAATTGGCGAGGCTGGCGTACGAGAACTCAGTCTCCAGGAGCTGATTGGTGAACGACGTACCCACCATTTTGCTGGCCGGTGTGACTGGAGTTTGCAGAACGTGCCACGGTTTTACATCTGTATTACTAAGTACTCTGTGGTTCTACGCGCTAGCCGTATGTAGAAATGGCCGTTGTGTATCATTATGCACGCTCCAAAGTTTGAAACGCACCGAAAGCCAACTTAGGGAAACCTCTGCTATCTAATGACGGGAAGCTCAAACATTGCAACCATTACGGAATTATTTTTAGTATATGCTATTCGCGGTAAAGTGAGCACTTCTTGAAGCCCTCTCATTTGTAATAATAGTTAACAAATGTAATTTATTGTAGCCTTAGACGTTAACTTTTGAGTCCAGTGAAATACATAGACTGTGTTTGTTACTTACATGGAAATATTTATTTAAAAAATTTGCGGAGGGATAAAAAATGGCTGATAGGAAAAAAAAACAACTAGGGAATCAAAAGTTCTCACTTTTTCGTGAACAGCCTATATCACTTGTTGACTATATACTACTCTTCGTTAATATTGATAATTATTTTTGTTTCAGACTAGACTTCAATCACGTGTACTGTACTGTTTCTTCTATGATTGGTCCACAGTGGTTCTGGCACGCCCTAGACAACTGTTTAGCCAATAACAAACCAGAAGTAATATTGTGACCGTATCACGTTCAACCGAGCTGAATTAAAGAAGAAAACTTCACATCATTACAACAGACAATGAATATACAATTNGACCGTATCACGTTCAACCGAGCTGAATTAAAGAAGAAAACTTCACATCATTACAACAGACAATGAATATACAATTGTGGCCCGAGCATTAAAGGAATGAGAAGTTAGGCTGCTGCAGAAAGAAATTACAAAATTCACGTACCACTATACATAGTATAAGAGGCAAATTTATGTAATCATAGAGACCGGAAAAATTAGCGAGGTCAATGACCTGCAGGCTAGACTTTACAGTATTACATACAAATATGCCGATATTAAATGCACATTGGTTGTCTGCTGTCACAGTGGAAGGCGGTGATTGGACCAGCGTTCTCCAAGAGATGTCGAACACCGTGTTCACCAATAGCTAAAGTTATGTCAACACATGTGTTTTGAATTATGGCATGTCTCAAAATGAATTAACGAATTTTTCAAGTCTCTAGTAATACAGCCTTATTACATTACAATTTATTATAGGGCTACATGTAACGCCAAGAGAAACTCTTATGCAACGGGTATTTGCTACATGTTTACGTACGTAATCTCCATACACATTACCGCATTTGCAGAGTAGGACTGGCTGGGTGGTTCAACATCTTTCTCGCTACACTACTCTGGGATACGTTCNGCGAACATCAATCTTATGATTTGAAAATTATTTTGCTGTTGCCTTCTCAGAGTTTGAAAAATTTCTAGTCAAATCTGCTTTGCCACTCATTTCTTCCACGCCATAGTAGAATAAAAATACCAGTACTGCATACATAAAGTTCGGTTCTTAGAAACATTTTCTATTCCCGGCAAGACCGCTCCTTATTTAAGCACGTGGAAAACACAGCAGACGTTGCCGTGGTGCCGTGGGTTTACTCGCAGTTCTTACGCAGTTCCCTCCCCTCTTCCAACTCTTTCCGTTACTACAACATCTTCACGTCACTTAGGGGCCACGGTGGAGCAGTGGTTAGACGACTAGCCTTCCACCAAGGCGAACCGGGGTCAGTCCCCGGCCGGGTAATCGGATTTTCGCATGTGGGAATCGTGCCGTACGATGCCGCTGGTCTGCGGGTTTTCTCGGGGATCTCCCGTTTCCCAGCCCTTTCATTCCTGCGCTGCTCTATACTCACCTCAATCACCCTAGTCGGCGCCCAGATCTCTCTACTTCACGTCACTTCACACCCATCGACGTAACACAGAGTGCTTAAGATTACAGACGCGAAACAGCCTCTTACACAGCGAGATCCAGTTGCACTTGCCAGCAAAATGGCGCCACTGACCAGGGAATATGTCAGAACACCGTCCGTTAGTCATTGAAAATTTACACACTTGCCAGCCGGCAGTCCGGACAATAGGGAACCGTTCAAAACACGCAGTAACCAATCAGACGCAAGGCCCGTTCCCAGAACCTCGCGCAGCCAATCAGGGAATGTGTACGCCCAAATCAAAGGAACCGCTATGCATTTCTGGCTCTGTGTACTTATCGACTTTGTGCCCGTTCGCTGAATGGCCACAACCAGGCTCTGTAAACGAGTGCTGTGTCTGATTGGCTGTTGTGTGCGGCGGAATATTCCCTATCTGCTGTGGTGCCGTTTGTCAGGTTACTGTAGTGTCCAGACGCTGATTGGCCAAACACCTTCGGCCAAATTGCTGACCGATGAGGCAATTTTTCTGGCATGCGTTGCTCGAATTCGCAACATTGGCCTTCGATCCGCTTCTGTATTATCAAACGATTCTGTGTCTGTGATGTAACGTGAAGTCGAGCTCAAAATTTCGCAGTTGGTGTGTACCGTGCTATTGACGTTAGTAGGGGTATTCACATATCCGCAGTACCTACTTCATGGTTTCTTTANCAGTTGGTGTGTACCGTGCTATTGACGTTAGTAGGGGTATTCACATATCCGCAGTACCTACTTCATGGTTTCTTTATCGAGGTCAATGCTTTTCAAGCACGTAGTACCTACTCTCTTCAGTAGCCAGTTCAACTCTGCCGCTGGAAACTACAAGAGTTCAGTGTGAATAAAATGTAAAAATTTACCGCAATATAGCNCAGCCAGTTCAACTCTGCCGCTGGAAACTACAAGAGTTCAGTGTGAATAAAATGTAAAAATTTACCGCAATATAGCCCATTAAAAATTATAATCAAATCACAATAGCGGCATCAATGCGTGCGACGAATTCAATGAAAGCATGCAAGTGTAAAACAGCTCTCAATCCCGTGCGATGAATAAAGCGGGACAAATGCGACAATAAAAAGTTAAGCAAACAAGAGCCGGAAAGCCACGTGAAAACAATTATTTTTTTTTTAACTCTGCAATTGCAGTACCATTCACGTGACAACAATAGTATATTTACGCATCACGCAGGCGTATTAATAAATGATTTTCATATTGCAAATCACAGTTTACCTGCTGGGAAAAGAATTTTACTTCGGAGGCCTCGATTACATAGGTAAATGTCGAAAATAGGCAAAAAAAAAAAAAAAGGTGTTTAACTATGAACGTTGAAACAACAGCTCTCGAAAGAGATCTTAAATGGAACAGGATTACAAAAGTTTTTAACGTGCTGTTGGTGAATGCGGAAAAAGTTACACTCCACGCAAAATCAGGCTGTGTGACTGGAACAAACTCTACCAAAAGTGGGGAAGTGTCACCATACAGTTAATAAATGCGCTAGTGGTTGCGAGCTCGTGTATTAGAAACGTAATTAAGCATCAGCTAAATTAATGCGGGAGACAGTTTGCTGATAATGAGAAAGTTCTATTTTAAAAGTTGAATATACTTAATTACTATAAAAAGACAGAAGGACGCAGAGTTTTATTTAAATTTCGTGAGTTTATAGTTAATTTTGAAAACACCAATCAGAAATCAGCATGCTTAAAAAAACAAAACAGAAAAGACTGTTTTACACCATGCACTGTGGGTTCGATTGAACCATGAGCATAAATGAAGATGATTTTTTAAAAGTTGAGGTAGGCTATGTGGTATGTGGAGAGTTCACTTGAGTGTGTCCTGAATTCTGCGCTGTGGGTAAAAATTTAAATTTCCTTCGTTTAAATAGCTTTGATTGGCATGCAAAACGTCTTGGAATAACGGTGTGTTGAGGTAAAGGTGGCGCCACCATGCAGTTACGTCATGGAAGTGCCCAGGTGTGCTCTGGAGTCGCGTGAGTGAGTGTGTGCTGGTCATTGGATTGCATTGCAGCCCTTCATGGACTTTTCTTATCCCCATGACGATGGGATACTCTAGCAGGATAATGCACAGAGTTATCAGGCCCTAGTTGTGCAAAATTGGTACGAGGAGCATTCTGGAGATTTTCGACGACTTCTGTGGCCACCACGTTCTCTCGATATGAACCCCGTCGAGTATTTGTGGGACGTGGTGGGGAGGTCAATTCGCACCCGAGATCCCGCAGCTACAAATATCAGGCAGCTGTGGGTAGCTATATCCAGACGGCATGGGTCAACGTCTCTCCACAGGTGTTTCGCCTACTTGTGTAACCGACGTCACGACGAGTTGCTGCACTTCGCCGGACTAGAGGAGGGCCTGCACGTTACCAGACACTCATCCCACGACCTTTGGCATGTCAGCAACGTATTTCTCATGAACAGCAGCGAAGACGCGATCACTTACATGGGCTTAGAGATGTACCGAGTATAAATTCCAAGACAACTGATGGCAGGAGAGAATGATAGGAACCAAGGTTCAAGACAAGTGCCTAGTTTCAAGAGCAATCCCTTGCTAGTTTTACCACATTTCCAAAACAAACTTTCTCCATTCCGCAAAGTAAATATCAACATAAATTATTTACTTTCATTATATAGTATATTTACAGACCTTCGTAATTATTGAACAAAAATTAACAAATTTCTTTAAAAGCATACATTTAATGAAGTCAATTTTTGTCACAGACTTATCGCCGGCTCCCCCTGTCTGGCAAATGAAGTACGGACATTGCAGAGGTTTGGGAGGAAAAAAACGTGATTCAGAAACGGTTGGATATTTTGTGGTGATGTTAAAATACGAAAAGCATTTAAGAAACCTTTCTTGCCAAAATAAATTTTTCAAGTTCTCATTTCAACTCCAAGGATTATTTTTTTTGTAACGTGAAACTCACTAAAACGTGTTTTTTTTCCGGAAATTTCCTACACAGAAGCTTCAGAGTTCTCTTTTACCGCGCACCGTACTTGTATTTACTGGCGTGCCGTAAAAACACACGATTACCGCTCAAAATGACGTTCAGGTGAGTTTCCGAGGGAAACACTGCACGCCAGTCTGGTGCCTTGCGCGTAGAGGCGACGAGGCAAGTGGCGAACGAGGAATAGTCGTCCGTAAGGGGGATCAGTCCCCCGCCATCCTGGATTTATCCACATTTCGCCATAACTCACATTTACATTGATCGAACGAGTTTTTTCTCATGACAAAGAATAAATAATAGCTTCATAATATTTATCACGTTGTTACGTTTTCGCTGGTTTTTATTCATTTTTAACTAGTAACGGCTGGGAATAAGTAAGCGATTTTTCCTGTGGGCAAGTAACACAGTTAAACTAGCCACAGTAGTCGAGCAATACCACTTTCAGAAAATGTACAAAGGAATGTCTTGTGTCATGTCGTTGCGTGAAATTCAATACAAATTCTATAATGCGGATTTTTGCGGAAATTCTATAAATCAAAGATGGCGGGGACTAATTTCCCTTAAAGCTCCCGTGTTTCGAGGCTTCGAACGCACAAAATATCTGCACGAAGGTGGAACCTTAAGTTTGAAGTCCTTTCTTATCCATACGATATTTATTTTGAATTTGTACCTACATCAGATACATGTCATTTTATACAGAATTTTAAGATAAATCAACGATATGTCGATCATTTAAATAGGATAAATATTTTGCGAGAAATGAGGGTTTTAATTTCATTGATGATTGCCTCCACGAACACATTATTTAGTATTTCTTTTATTTTTTGCTTTTTTCGATATTTCTTTTGAAGTTATACCTACATCGGATCCAATTACATGTAATTTTATACAGAATTTTAAGACGTATCCTACGATATGTCGATCATTTAAATCGGATAAGTAGTTTGCGAGAAATGAGGGTTTTAATTCTATTGAAGATTGCCTCCACGTTTCTTTGTCAAGGGCAAGATCCCCTGTTGCAGACTCTGTTTATCACTGCGTAACTGGCGGATACACTCGTAACGACACCGCCCACTACTCGTGAAGGCTTCACATATAATCCCTCGTAAACAGGAAGTCACTGATATAACAAATTAATCTACTTTCCTCTACGTGGGTGCAAATAATTTTAATGGAGTTCTTAATAGCTTAGTTGGTAGGCAGGCCTTTATGTCTTGTTGACAGCAAATATATGAAACCACAAACAGATGCAACAGTAGTGGAAAATTTACAAATACACACGTGTCATATCCGGGACTCGAACCCAGAAAATCTCGTACCATAAGCTAGCGTGCAATCAATTGCATTAAGGAGGCAAGATTCGGAATATTGACATAGGATGTAGTCAGTATAAATTTTGAATAAAGAGGCATTATTTCAGTTTTTGGTATTTCGTAATGTTAGTACATTTTTAAATAAAATTTTGTATTTTTCTAAATGTTCTTATTAAATCTCAAGTTTTTAATTAATTTTCAGCTTCAAGGTTATCCTTAGGTTATCTCAAGGTTAAAGTCAAAGAGGCTGCGGTGGCTGAGCGGATACGCTGCTCGTCTCCCACCAAAGAGAACCGTGCTCAATTCCCGGCTGGATGACTCCTGGATTTTCGTAAATGCGGATCGTGCCAGACGATGCCGCTGGTCAATGGGTCTTCTCAGGAATCTCCAATTTCCACCGTCCTTGCATTCCGGCGGTGCTCCATTCCCACCTAATTTCACCTTCATCGGCTATCAAAACTTCATTGTTAAGAGCCGCCTAAATCTCTCACCTCTCTCCTCACCTCACTCCAAGTTAAGGTCAATATCAACCACATCCATCATCGCATGCTGGCAGGTGCCTCAGCAAAAGTGGCGAATGGCACGACCCAACAACGCGATGCCGTGACCCAGTTAGCTGATGGCATGGTTCAAAAAGTAGATGTCATCGACGAAATAGACAATGGCACAGTCCAAAAAGCTGATGACACGGTCGGTGATACAGCAGTGGAGGTCGACGGCAATGTACCAACTTCAGACGATGGTGCTGCTGCCGTACCTTCCCCATTTTTTTCCGTTATGTACACTGTAAAATTTTTTCTAGGGAACTTCCTAAACTGCAATGAATGTTTTTAACCTACACACAGTACGGAAATAATATCACATATCAAGCTGCAAACACAGTAATGTTTAGCATCGCAACAATACACAATTAAGAACTTCCCTTTGCATTTGACTGTTTCCTGAGCAGATATAGGAACTCTACCATGAATATGCGGAAAAAAAATATCTTTCCCATTCCCGTATTTTTACTAAAAGTGTTCCCTGGTGTGGTAAATTTGCGAATAATTTCTTAGAGATTATTATTGCTGTAGTAACTTACTGATACGACCTGTTCTTCTCCGGTTCTGCCGAAGACCTGACATTCCTACTAGGTAGCGTTCTTTATATTTTCCCAAAAGCCCGCAATAGCCGATGCAGCAAACGTCATGACAAGTGTGGAGAGCGCTGGTCTCTGGGCATCTCCTTTAACACAGCGTAGGTGTCAAAATAGAGGCCTAATTACATTCCCAGGACCACCTGTACGAACCTATGCAGGTTTAGACCTGAATCTGTATTACACCCGTCAACATATAGGTAGGAATCTGAAAAATTCGCGAGTTCAACGACCTCCATGCTAGACTCCGCGGCCTTACGTGCAATCGTGCAGATGCCAATCGCTCATTGGTTGCTTCCTGCCACAGTGGAGAGCAATGGTTAATGAGGCGTGCATGTTGTATGTTTCTCACCGGAGTGATCAGTGGGCGGTGGCAGAGAATCGCGACGAGGCCCTTGGCAAGTTGAGTGCGTCACTGCGTCAGCGGCTCAACCCGGGGAAACTCTTCCTGCACGTCTGGATACTGGTCCTCGCTTGCTTCCTACCAAAATCCATGAATGTGACGGTTTGGAAAACTTGCAGTGTAGTATAGTTTTATGCTCTTTGCGCTCCGTGGGCGAGGAGGCGGGGAACAATAATGGTTTACCGTTTGTCCCCCAAATCTAAGTCTAGTCCCTTACTCGATCGCACTGGGCCGTGTTTGTACTAAGGGTGTCCCACCATGCTTAATTTGACGTGGAAGAAGGAATCGCGCAGTACGCGTTAGGTATGCATTATTAAAATCACTAAGTTTTCCTATTAGATTCTGTTGGACCAGCTTAGCGGATTTGAAAAACGCAAGTTTCCGGTGTTACACTGCGATACAAAAGAGCCGATTTAGCTTTTTGTTTGCAGGAGTTAACGTACAGTAGAAAGAAGCGCTCCTGGTATNTGTTTCTCACCGGAGTGATCAGTGGGCGGTGGCAGAGAATCGCGACGAGGCCCTTGGCAAGTTGAGTGCGTCACTGTGTCAGCGGCTCAACCCGGGGAAACTCTTCCTGCACGTCTGGATACTGGTCCTCACTTGCTTCCTACCAAAATCCATGAATGTGACGGTTTGGAAAACTTGCAGTGTAGTCTAGTTTTATGCTCTTTGCGCTCCGTGGGCGAAGAGGCGGGGAACAATAATGGTTTACCGTTTGTCCCCCAAATCTAAGTCCAGTCCCTTACTCGATCGCACTGGGCCGTGTTTGTACTAAGGGTGTCCCACCATGCTTAATTTGACGTCAAAGAAGGAATCGCGCAGTACGCGTTAGGTATGCATTATTAAAATCACTAAGTTTTCCAATTAGATTCTGTTCGACCAGCTTAGCGGATTTGAAAAACGCAAGTTTCCGGTGTTACCNTAGGTATGCATTATTAAAATCACTAAGTTTTCCAATTAGATTCTGTTCGACCAGCTTAGCGGATTTGAAAAACGCAAGTTTCCGGTGTTACCCTGCGATACAAAAGAGCCGATTTAGCTTTTTGTTTGCAGGAGTTAACGTACAGTAGAAAGAAGCGCTCCTGGTATGACTTTTTAATAGGTATCGGCAACAAGGAGGGGGAGGGGGGGGGTTGGTGAGGCCAGCGCCGGTTCCACCGGGAACTTGTATGTTTCTCATTGACCAAGGTTCTCCAAAGAGCTGTCAAATAACGCGTGGAACAATGGTAAAAAGGACACAAACGTAAGAGTTTTCCAATTCCAGCTTGTCCCCAAATAATCCGCGAATTTTTCAGGTTTTACATATGGGCTATTAATGTTCGTGTATGAAANGTCCCCAAATTAATCCGCGAATTTTTCAGGTTTTTACATATGAGCTATTAATGTTCGTGTATGAATGTTGGCTACCATTTTTTGACCCTGAGAGGTTAAGCCACCAAAAAAACATAGTAGCATACACTCTCAGCTCTGGACAAATATATACGTCAGCCACCAAGTACTTTTATAAGTTCAGTTGTCTTAATACACTGCCAGCATATTTACTCAAATTTATCAGAAAAACCTAGCTTAAATACCTATTCAGTTCAGTGAATATGCTTGAGCATCTTTGCTGCTTACTATAGTCACCATGAACAAGTAGCACATTCATCCCAAACACACAAACCATACCAACATACAAAAGTACAGGCAGACTACCAACTGGCCAGACCAAACGACCAAACCAACCGACTAACCAGACAGACAAGATTAGCAAGACGCTCAGACCAAACATACCTACTGACCAGTTCAACCGACAGTCAAGTCAGACCACAGCGACTGATAACGTCGACCAACCTTGAAACACGTCACGGGCCACGAATCTCACTGCGCAGCACTTTGCGGAATTCTTCACGAATAACTTCACAAAACACATTTTTTTAAACGAAAATCAAGTCGCAAACATTTGTCAAACACCTCCCCCATCGCCTAATAGTATGTCGTGAACCATGTCACAAACCAAGAAATTAGCTACGAAAATCACCACATGGTATGTCGTGGACCATGTCGCAAACCAAGAAGCTAGTTCCGAAATCACCACATAGTATGTGGTGGATCATGTCGCAAAATTAGTAGCGAGTTACGAAAACTTTCTCAAAGTAAGCGGTGGGCCATGTCCTGAACAAAGACGCGAGGTACGACCATTGTCTAAAAGTATGTCACGATTCATTTGTTGCCATGCAAGCTGTGGGCAACCGAGTAAATACGAGCCTTAAGCAGGTCAGTTATAAGTTAGTTATATCGTAGCAAGTCATAGAGTCTGGCTTAAAAGTCCAAGGCACCATTGCGTATACATTACTTCCTGTCGGTGAAGCAAAGGGTCAAACCCCGCACCAAACAAAATTTTTTTCAAAATATAAAAAAAAACTTTATTTCAATATACTACTTGCATACCTACAATTTTCCTTCCGTTATTGGCTGCGTGCCTTCGTCGAAGACAGTGTGGTATTTGACTGGGCCAATGAGAATTAGGTTAACTCGGTACTGAACGTCTGTGATTCGTGGGCAGGCACATCAGATCGCAGCTTTTGAAACTATCCAATCACGCAAGTGGATCGGAGTCAACGTGTTTTGAAGAACAACTTGGTAAGAAACCTTTTCGCGATAATCAGGTGCCCCTGCAAACCACCTAACATGCCGCAAAGCACATAGCAAGCCACTTCACGAGTCATGTCGCTTGTCGACCATTCGAGATGTCCACAGCTATGCTGCTGTCATACACCACGTGACCTACACTGTTTGGCCAGATATTTCCTGGCGACACCTCGAGTCAGATGATCTGACGCTGTAGAGCACACCGCCAGTACTGAACGTCCACCGGGTTGCTTGAGCGTCGATAGCGTGTTAATTAGCAGCTACAGCTTTACGTCAGACCAAACAGTGCAAGATTCCATACTTGACTTCCTGCCAATTTGTTATTTTCTTGGAGACCTATACATAGGGGCAGTGATATTTCGCGAAAAGATTTCGAGACAAGATTGTCCAAAGCACTGTAGGGTCGTCCAGCTTCTTTGATTGGCTAAAAATTGTTCTGGCCCGTGTTAACCGTTTGCGCACGAATCACGAAGGTTCAGTGTCAGAGATTCTTTGTCCTGAGTGGCTTGGTCGAAGACGAACACGGCACCAGCAGCCAATGGAGGTATAACAACAGCTGAGGTGTGTATATAGTATTGAAGTCTACTGTGTGCTCCGATTTTTACGCGAAAAGTCACTGGCCCTACCTTTACATGACGTGTCTAATATTTGCATCGGTGATTTCGGTGTACACGTATTTTAAGTCTATCCAGTCCCGAGGTTTGTTCGCGAAATTTTCGTGTCCTTACATACAAAACGTCCCAAATTCTATTTTCGCGAAAGATTTGCGAGGGAAGTTAATCTGTGCCGTTCTGTATCCATACGTGCAACTTTTCTTTCGTTGTTGGCCACGTTCTTTGTAGAACGATATTTACTTAATTAACTGTGCCAGTCAGATATTCTTTACCTTAATTTTCGTGGCAGACACTAAACAAGTAAAGCAACCCTTTACGAACATTGATATTAACTAAAGTGTTTTTAAGTACAAGTACTCATGATAAAAAAATGTATATATTTAGACCGTGATCTAAGTGAAAAAGTGACAAATTTAGAAATTCTTGACATGTAGCTCGTCATAAAATGAATTCGTGAAAAATTTTGTGTCCTCGCATATTATGACTTCATATGGTATTGCAGTGCGAATAATGAGAAAACGTGTCATGTGGAATTCAAAATACTGACAAGTTCGTGTTTTAAACAACTCTGCTAAAAATAAAATTGAAAATGAGCTACGTTTTAGATTGTTTATCGTTAACATTACGGTACGAGAACAAGATGCCAAGATACACTTGCGTTGTGTGTTAAAAATGTGGAAATAATCTCGCAGTGTGCAGTAATAAATGTGGAAGTAACTTACTTCTCATTCCCATGTTGCCGTGTGGTGTCATGACCGAAGCAGTCTGCGATCGTTGTTTACACCGTTACAGTGCACCGTGCTCAAAACAACTGGAGAAGGCAGGGCCACAACGAGGTCAAGTCCGCAGGCCGCGATAGGCCAGAGTAAAGTTTACCCTACTCAGGCTGGAAGGAAAACGCGATCCCTCGTGGGAGATATTGGCATAGGGGAAATCTTCGCCGCAAAGTACGCTAGTGTTTTAAAAATACCGTTTTTAAGGGACACGCTTACCTGGCGCATGAACTGCATTGCAGTGAATTTTAAATACTTTTTTTTTTTAACTAAACTATTAAAAAAGTGCCCAATGTACCGATCTATGAAAAAACCACATATACTCGTACTACAGG
Organism: Clitarchus hookeri; assembly: GCA_002778355.1. Lineage (NCBI taxonomy): Eukaryota > Metazoa > Arthropoda > Insecta > Phasmatodea > Phasmatidae > Clitarchus > Clitarchus hookeri. Next base: position 33,470 of record NQII01003466.1, on the reverse strand, counting down.
TATGCCTGTCGATTTCTCTCAAGGCATCGCACATATTTAGAAACGCCATTTCGAAGCACTCCGACATTTCGTACTGTATTCACGGCTCCTTCACACGTTTCGAATCAAACCTATGAAAAATCACCCCATTCAAAAAGTGTTTAGTTGTTTCTTAAATATGCCGTGTGTCACTTTTATATTAACAGAAAAGTACCTTACTTTTGTTTAAATTGAACTGTTACTTATATTTTATCTATAATTTATAATACTACCTTTATAGTCAATGTTGAAGAAAACTTAGAGAAAATAGGTGTGTTGGTAATAATTCCTTGTAGGAAATAGTTATTATGTAAAATATTTTTTAATTAATTGTGCAAAAAATACCGTACGCTGTCTCGTCGGTGTGATTTTCAAGACTTAGTTAAGCTTTGTTCGCATGAGGCGGAGTAATAGCTTGAAAGTAGAACTTTAGCCGGTCTTAAAGGAAGATGAAAGTAACCATGAATGGAGTATAGCCGAAAACTCCTTCTTAAAAGTTCTATATCTCAAAATGTTTGGGTCAGACACATAGAAAGGCACTCGAGAGATAAACGTTGAATTCGGCTAAAGACTTTCCAGCAATAAAATTGTAGTATCACTGCTTAAAGTCTATAGATAGGGGTTGTGAGATTTCTCGTAAAAGGTTTCAAGACAAGTTGTATTTGAAAACATTGTGGGGTAGTTTCCCAATTTTGATTGGCCGAATCTCGTTTTGAAACGAGTTAACTGCCTGCACATGAATCACGTAGGAACCGTGCGGTTACCGAATTCTAAGTGGCCCGGTCAAATATTAAAAAAAAACCTTCTCAAGCGCACAGCAGCCAATAGCAACACACAAACAAACTGCTGATGTGAGCTTATAGCGTTTAAGTCTATCAATTACTCATATTTTTTCTCGAAAAAGAAAAAAAACTGACTCTGTTTGTAGGTAGGAGCACTAGGAGAACACTGCACGCCAGCTTGGAGTCCTGCCTGTAGCGGCGATGGCAAACTTGGTACACGGGAAAAGATGCGGACAGTTCGAGGTAGCGAGCGCTNTGGAGTCCTGCCTGTAGCGGCGATGGCAAACTTGGTACACGGGAAAAGATGCGGACAGTTCGAGGTAGCGAGCGCTAAAGTAGGCGAAAAATGGAGAAATCCTGTTTGTGTGTAAAAGTTTGTGTTTTGTCCGACTCCTACTCGTGATACGTACTTTCCCCGGCCAAAATGTTAACTGTATTTTGTAACTACAATGCACGCCGTGTACAAGCATGAGCAGTAAAATTATAAATTTTGTTGGGCTTCCACGTTTCCTAAACATGCTAATTATAGCACGAATCAACGTTACGAAGGGCAAAATAAAGATGNCTTTGTTGGGCTTCCACGTTTCCTAAACATGCTAATTATAGCACGAATCAACGTTACGAAGGGCAAAATAAAGATGGGTTACAACAAAAGGAATTTTGCGTTTTCTGGTTGCATTTAAATAAAGCAACTGTGTAATTCAACGTTTTGATAAATCCAGGTTTATGACAGAATATTAAACAATGTGTGTAAGCTCTCTCATCCATGATTAGAGACAAGAAAATCTCGTGTTTGAAACGACCAGTAGATTAGACTTTACACTCCTATGTGATTTTGAGCCTCCGTTTTCTGTTGATTGTCTAATGCACCAGTGTGTGTGTGTGTGTGTGTGTGTGTGTGCGTGTGTGTGTGTGTGCGTGGTGAGCTTAACCTCAGACCAGGTGGCACGGGAATAGGTGCTTGTTTCTTTGCACGTCTGTTCTTGGCTCATAGCTCACCTGGGCGTGTCTAATAAACTAAGGTCCAATTGCAAATACATCACAAATGTACACGTGTTTGAAGTACTGACTTGTCTTTAAAAATTAATTCGCGAAATTTTCTAATCCCTATCCATGATTCATTCGGGATTTTAGAAATCGGAATGACTTCGGAATTTGGTAGTTTTGTAATTCTGAGACGAGCAATACCAGTGCTACACAAACTGATCTTCAGCACTCACGCGATAATGCCGGATCCCAGGAACACTCACGACGCGTGAAGTTCTGCCTTCGAGTATAAAAATGTTCGCACCAACCCACTGAGACGGAAGGAAACACTTCCAGAATTCTGAAAATACCGGAAACTGAAAAATTACGCAGTTAATTTGATAGCTAAAAATTTANTTACGCAGTTAATTTGATAGCTAAAAATTTATGGTGTTGCATTTCTCTATTTTTTGGACCTTGTTTTTAACACAACGAAAAAGTCATATTTTAATACAGTACATTCGACAGTAATTTAATTGAAATATTTTCCCTTTAATTCAAAATAGTAACAAAAAAATTACAAAATTTATATAAAGTTACATCACTTAAATTAAAGTTCTAGAAAACTCAATGGAAATTTTACGAAAATTTACAAATATGTGCTGGTATTACTTTTTTGTAGTATCACTGGATTTTGACAGAGCAGGTGAAACGTTTGTCGAGGGTTTGTGAAATAATAAATAGATTGTCCGAAACAAACACCGCAGCATATCATTATGCTTTGTGTATAATGTACGTGTATTTCAAATGCATTTTGTGTATATTTTTCTTGCGCGCTTGTATGACTTGATAATACCACCTGCTGCATCAGTTACTGTAACAAGAAGAAATACCTATCTTTGTAACTTTCAAAACTATCTTCTGCGATAAGAAGGACCTGGTTTTCTCTTTTACTTACGGTCGAAGAACTAGAGCAATGGAAAAACATTTGCGTTTGAAGACTAAGTCTATCGTTAAATAAGAGCGAATATCGATAAACATAGTTTTCTTCGCCACGTGTGAAACTCTTGAAAGTGAATAAATGGTAAGACCATGGATATTTTGACGTTTAGCTTATTATTTATTACAGAATATAACTTTAGAATAAATTAAGAAAATGTAATTTTTGAAGTATTCTTAGTGCTGTAGGAGAACTTAAAAAAAATATATATAGACAGGCGTACAAGAGAAACGTGTACGCAAAATGCATTTGAAACATGCGTTGAAAACCAGTGTTGCAGGCGCGCAGTGTGTGAACATATAAAAGAAGAAAATGTCCTACATTTACTACGTGTCAGTTCGAAGCTCAAAAATGATCTTACTGTGCGAGACTCTTCAGGCGAGCATAGGGCTTCGAGCCAAGGGAAGACTTACGGCTCGAGATATTTGAGTGACCGGCCTCATGATTTTCTCTGTGTGGAGGCGAGTCACTGATTATATGTGATGCGCGGAGAATGGAAACCCAGGGACAGAGAACGACCGATCAGTAGGGCCACTGATTCTTCGCGAATAAATAGGAGCACACAGTAGACTTTAATACTACATACACACCTCGGCTGTTGTCGTACCTCCATTGGCTGCTGGTGTCTCTCCCGAATTTGACCGAGCCACTCAGGACTCCGTACCTCCGACACTGTACCTTCGTGATTCGTGTGCAAACAGTTAACACCGACCAGGACATGCTTCAGCCAATCAAAGAAGCTGGACGACCCTACAGTGCTTTAAACGGTTTCTGGTCTGGAAATATTTTCGTGAAATATCACTGCCCCTGCCGATCAGGAACCCGCTGCAGAAGACACGCGTCGCATTGTTTGTTTCAACCAGGGCTACTTCTACTCAGGTTGCGAACAAGACGAGTTTTCTTATGGCAGAGTTTGGCATAGGGAACATTTCCACCGCTAGGTACGCAGTGTTTCAAAGAGGCAACCTTTAATTAAAAATTTAGGATACGTAAATAATAAAAGATAAATGTTTTACTTAGTTACGTGGTTATTTTATATTTGTTGTATGATTATTGCAATGATTTTATTTTTTAACGTAGAAAGTAGAGACAATCCGATACACATGCGACACTAGCGCTTACCTAGTGGCGACATTTTTTAGTTGCCAATCTAAAAGCCTTGAGCATCTGAACCTGAGTATAACAAACCCTAGTTCAACCAACAAAATATTTCTTTGAATAGCTAAATAGTTCTTTGAAACACATATGTAAAAAAAAAGTTTGGAGAAAACTTAACTTAGATATGTAGACTTCAGGGAAGCTATATTAACCGTGAACGAAAATAAGGAAATATATTATCTTTAATGCGTAAATAATGAATAAAATACAACGGAAATATGTATCCAAAGTTCTTCGAAATACACCAACATCAAAAAAATATAAAAAGAAGTCTAATGCAGGTCAAAATAATGTGCCTGATACATAGATAATCTAGTAAAAAAAATTCAAAAAATTAACTCAATTCGCCAATTCGCAGCAAACTAGATCCAGACTCTCGCGTAACTATATATGTGTCGCAATAGTCCGCCTCAGCAGTTATCACACTTGCTTCGTTTGTTAGCATGCTGTTATTATACCTTAGTCGACAAAAAAATATTTCCCCAGTGTTTTTGTCTTCGTCACTGACGCGAATTATAATTTTTTTATATTTCAATGCGCTTAACATTTTTATTTTGTAAAACAGTTTACAGTTAGTGTATTTTGTACATAATTAAAGATAAAATTAAAATATTTCTAAAAATATTTTTCAGAGTCAGAGTTTGTAAACAATCATGATTTTCTATAAGAAAAGTAGTTAAAATTTTATTCTAGTAACAAATCTGATTAGAAAATTGTATATACATATAACGTACATATGCACACACACACGCCCTAGTAATGAAAAGCAGTTTTCAAGTATATTTTACTCGTAATAGAGGTATTTCTGGAACAAGAACATGTTTATAACCAAACTCTTCTTAAGGGAAATTCCTTTTACATTAATACAAGTAATGAACTGTTTTCGGTAAACACATATCCTTTGTATAACCTGTTGAATAATATTCAGTTTAAAATGTTTATTTAATTGACCATTGTTTGAATGGTTTCACCCGTAATCAACGCTCTCAAAAAAGGAGGGTTATTATGACTGTACTAATAATCCTTAACTTAGGCCTCTTACCAAAGATAACGTGGTAATTTGATATGTACTACACACACAACAAGTTCACATATGCAAAAAAATTCAAAATCGAAAGGTTTAAAAAAAAATTAAAGAGACACAAATGTATAATCTAAACGTAATATAAAAAAATTGTTTTCCTTCGAAAATGTTATTTTTCTGTGTTTACAATACAGAAGTTAAGTCTCCGTTGACATTCTATCGACACATTCAGAAAACCAAGTGCACACTTCACTGTCGCTGAACCAAATATCCTATGGCGATGTGAAGAATATCATAAAATTGTGATGATACACACAAAAAAAAAAAATTTCCAGAGCATTTTTTTTATTTGGTTTATTGAACTCGGATTATATTTCTTCTTAATAAATATGACAATCAAAGTTTTAGTTTGTGGTGAGACTTGTACAGCACGTACGCGGGCAAATCAGTAATCAAATATTCATATTCTGTATAATTGTTCAATAAGCAAATCACAATAACCCTTTTAAATTAAAATAATTCCAAATATTTGCTTGAAATATCACATACTTTCGGGGTTATATTGTAGGCCCCATTGCACAATGAACTGGGGTACCAACCTTATCCCGTGCGTTATAACACAAATTCACGGAAAAAGCGAATTTTCTAAAAAATATTATGTTAATTAAAGACTGAAATTATTTTCTGCTGACAACAATACACATTTGTGTAAACTATGCACATGCATTTCATGTTGAACGGCTCGGAAATAGCGTTTATAATTTGCACGATGTTTTGAAAGAACTACTAGTACCTCGTTTGAAGTATGTTTTATACTCGTACATCGGTATAACCAGGACACGTTAAGTGGTTTCATAACAAAACGCCGACTTCAAACACTCGGCAAATCAATTCAATCACCAGGTAGGCGGCGCACATAAGACGTGACAGGGACACAGATAACAAATAAGACACTTATCATGCTTAGAGATAAAGGTTTATAGCAGGAGAAGTTGACCGTTTGCTAGGATTAAACGTACTGTACACATGTCCGACAGTTTTCTTTTCTTATTGGCTGTCATGCATGTATGAAGCTACTACCCCATTTCACTGTGCCAATTAGAATTCTGATACTATAAGGCAGAACGTTCGTGATTGGCATGCAAACAACTTAGCCGAGTCAAAACCTTATTAATCCAATCACGAAAGAATAATCTGGCTAGAGTGTTATCGATGATATGTTGGCTCAGAAAATATTCGCCATTTTTACATCATCTATAATTAGGGCCAGTGACTTTTCGCGTAAAAATCGGAGCGCACAGTAGACTTCAATACTATATACACACCTCAGCTGTTGTTATACCTCCATTGGATGCTGGTGCCGTGTCCGTCTTTGACCAAGCCACTCAGGACTAAGTAACTCCGACACTGAACCTTCGTAATTCGTGCGCAAACTGTTAACACGGGCCAGAACATTTTTTAGCCAATCAAAGAAGCTGGACGACCCTACAGTGCTTTGGACTGCATCTTGTCTCGAAATATTATCGCGAAATATCACTGCCCCTATTTATAATCATGCTAAAAAAAAAAAGACTACATTTTAATAGTAATCATTTGTGAAGTCATCGCAAGCTGCGGTGTTTCGTCCCGACTTAGGAAATGTACTGGAGCTTCACTTACAGTTATCGTAAACCTGAGCCTCGACGTGTCCAGCGGTGGCGCAAGTAACGAGACTGAACATTATTCTCCACACGAGTCGCATTTAATTAACGGAAGTCCTGACGTGTGTGTGTTGACCGTACTCGGTCACGTTCAGGGGAAAATAATTCCGGTGTTTATCATAACACATTTCCTCGGCGGGAAACGAAACGTGGAAGAAGGAACACAGTCGCGGAAGCAGCTGTCGTGTCTTCGAGTGACCCCAAACAAACGGCGAAGATAAATCTTCCGGTCACGCCGCGCCATGAGCAAGGCGAGCCCACGTGGGGGGGATGTTATGGTCCTCAGGTACACGGAAATTATCCTCGGAAAAATAACACAGGTCCTTTCCGTTCCCGTGTCCGGTTTCAGCAGGAAACAAACAATTAAAACGTTTATGTTTATATATATTATTTTTTTGACAAGCGGCTACACGAGTCACGTTCCGACGCGCTGTGTACAAACACGTGCAAAAATCGTGTCCGCGAACCTGGAAGGAGACATGCAAAAGTTCCGCGGGCTGCTCGGCATAAATAGCGCGTCTTACGTTCGTTGAAGCCAGAGTCGTCTTCCCCCTGCAGAGGAGAATAGAGACCGCCTGCAACCATGATCGCCAAGGTAAGTAACGCCACGATTCTCTTTTTCAACGCAGTGAGAACCGCAGACCAAGACTGATTTTCGTCTAACGTAAGTGTCGACGATATCGGCTCGCTCTGGGTGCTGCCCGACGTAATATTACATCAGTTGTATGGAGTTTGCTGTAACCTTACGACATCGGCATTTTTTTGGAAGCACAAGCGATTCAATATTACTTCGCCAGCAGTGTTCATAGGTAGGGGCAGTGATATTTCGCGAAAAGATTTCGAGACGAGATACAGTCCAAAGCACTGTAGGGTCGTCCAGCTTCTTTGATTGGATAAAAAAGGTTCTGGCCCGTGTTAACCGTCTGCGCACGAATCACGAAGGTTCAGTGTCGGAGTTACTTAGTCCTGAGTGGCTTGGTCAAAGACGGACACGGCACCAGCAGCCAATGGAGGTATAACAACAGCTGAGGTGGGTATATAGTATTGAAGTGTGCTCTGATTGTTACGCGAAAAGCCACTGGCCCTAAAAATATTAGGTCATCATAGAGACCTGAAAAATTTGCGGATTAATTTTGGGACAAGCTAGAATTGGAAAACCCTTACATTTGTGTTACCTTTTCCATTGGTCCCCGCGTTGTTTGACACCGCCTGGAGAACCCTGGGCCAATGAGAGATAAACAGCGAAATGCACGCCCAATCGTCGCTCTCTACTGTGAGAGCAAGTAACCAATGGGCAATCGATATCTGCACGATTGCACATAAGACCGTGGAGTGTCGCCTGGAAGACGTTGAACTCGCGAATTTTTCAGGTCCCTAGGACATCAACACTCAACGTGTGAATTTCTTGCATAAACAGAATGGATTATACATTATTATACGTAGGAAAGAACGTTTGATTGGGACACTTTCAACTCGGCATCATACTGTTCGGGAGCCGGCCAGTAATGAACGTTGTACAGTGTAGTAGGCGTTTCCTGTGTTTGTAAGCCAGTAGGACGGTTGTGAATGGGAGTGGAGATACCAACACATATGATGGTCACGCAGTAGTTCATACAGGGTGATCATGATACAGATTCATGGACAACTAAGACATGCTAAAAGAATCACATACAGGTTGATTTTAAATTCATGGGACAAACATTGAGGGGTGGTAGAGCTCACTAAAACAAACAATTATTGTATAGGAATATATGGGCGGGAGTGACGCGTTGAGGCACANATTAGCAGCATACTTAACGAGTGATTCCGTACAGAAAATGTTAAAACAGTTGCTGGAAATGCATCCACCAACAGTCACGCATGCTTGGCGACCTCTACATATGGCGTGATTGGCTGACAATGGTGGCGTGCGTGAAATACCCGGCGTATTTGAATCTGTTCGCCAATCACTCCACCGACGCTACCAAGCTTGCATTACTGTCAGTGGTAGCAATTTTGAATAATTATTATAAACATTACTGTAAAAAGGCATTTAGCGGCGACGTTGGAAATAAACAATGTGTTGCATTTCATGTGTTATTTTTGTGTTTGTGCCTCAACGCGTCACTTGCGTCAATATATTCCTATACAATAATTGTTTGTTTTAGTTAGCTCTACCACCCCTCAATGTTTGTCCCACGAATTTAAAATCATCCTGTATGTGACTCTTCTAGCATGTCTTAGTTGTCCGTGAATCTGTACCGCACCCTAAGTGTTAAAGCGAATATTCATTATACATCAGATCTAGCGATTTAAATTTGTACTTTTATAGGAATTTACTATATTTTAGCAGCAATAGTTATGGGGTCGCAGGAAGAGTAGTAAAATGCACGGCATGGATCTATGTTTATACAAACTTAGAGCGGAAAAATAAAACAATTCGCTGTTAAGAAATTAATCTTGATTACTGCAGAGTTTGCGTGTGTTCTGCAGTCACATGTCTTGTTTTTCTTAAGTTTAGATTAACTATGGAAACATGGCCCTTCAAATATAAGACACGCTGATTATAGTTTTATATCACATAAAGTTGACTACACACACGATAATAAAAGTGTGCCGTTTGAATCACTGATTTTTGAACTGTTTTACTAACCAGATTTCGCATATTTTAGTGATAAGCATTGGTTTGCAGTGAACTGCAATGTCCCAGTCAGTGATTCGTAGGAAATTCCAAAAGTTATTCACTCGCTGTTTATTGAGCACGTTTGAAAGACCCTGAATAACATATAATCGCAAGCAAACTGTGCATACTTACACCATATTTAAAATCAACATTGCCATGGGCAGAATCATTTTGTCCATGCGCCGGTCAAGTTAAACTGTGGAATTATTAGGAAAGTAAATATTTTGTAGTATTGCTGGTTCTTACGCGTGTAAAAATCAGAAGAAAAAATTTCAGTATTCGCTAATGTTTACCTAACGCATTTAATTCAAAGTTATGACACGCAACTATTTGCCCTCTGTCGTTACCAACTTTACTGGGAGTATGTCAGTAAGTTTGTTGTACACAGTAAAATAAATGTTTTGAAAGTTTATTGTATGGGAAAGAAAACCATTTATTAGAAGCTGTTTCGTTTCGTTTATAGTGGCACAGTATTGCTTGAATTCAAAGAAAAGATTACAGAAATGAAGCATAAGTTTGCTGTCAATATACGTTTTCTTTATAAGTTTTTGGTTTATGGCAACTTTACCTTCCTTAATATCATAGAAAAAAAAACATTCTTCGAGATGCTTTACGTGTTAAACTAGCATAGACACGTCTGGAATCATGACACACTCGTACCAAGGATTTGAAATCAGGAACTCTCGGTTCAAAGGTAAGAGCTTAGATAACTTGACTTCGGAGCGCACCTGTAAATTCAAACTTGACACAGCATAGCTAAGCACACAGAACTGAAATGGTGCGGCAGTTCCTTGATATGGGCGTATGCGATGTCTGGTTGACTGAGCGAGCCTCCGGAACGGGGCGCGTGTCCTATTGGCCACAGCGTGTTGCGTTGCCAGTTAGGAAGTTAGCTGCCAGACGCTGATTAGCGAACGGCGTTCCGACGTATTGTTGGCCAGTGACGACGACGTTTCGCAGGAGTGTGGGGCCAGAGTTCGCTGAACAAGCGGTTGCTTCACCTCTGTATTCTCGAGGATTCTGTGCCATCGTTACAGTGTCGTGGATACCGCCAGTGGCTTTTGAAATAACACGGAGCGAAATTATCACTAAATTATATTCAAATACATATCCTATACATAGGGTCAGCGACTTTTCGCGTAAAAACCGGAGCACACAGTAGACTTCAATACTATACACACACCTCAGCTGTTGTTATACCTCCATTGGCTGCTGGTGCCATGTCCGTCTTCGACCAAGCCACTCAGGACTAAGTAACTCCGACACTGAACCTACGTGATTCGTGCGCAAACTGTTAACACGAGCCAGAACATTTTTTAGCCAATCAAAGGAGCTGGACGACCCTATGGTTGTTTGCACCGTAGTACCTTGTCTCGAAATCTTTTCGCGAAATATCACTGCCCCTACCTATACATATTTTCGCTTCTTTATCAGATGAACAAGGACCACCTGTTTTTCGCGAGTAGATTCGTTTGCTGACTAGAGACTTGAACAGCCTTTGTGCACATTTACAGCTTCCTTGTTTGCTAACAGCGTGTATTTGTGAGAAGACATTTTCTTACACGACTGAGTCAATCGGAATCAGCACTCCGAGGCCTGCCTGCGCATATTTCCTGGCAAAGTGTCAAAAATATATATATATTTTATTTTAATAAAGCAAAGTTTGTTTGGCGCAACCTAATTAGTTGTTTCCATGTGGGTAGTGAAATATTTTGTTGTTCAAACCAAATTATTTTGTTCTTCATATTTGGTTGCCCCGAAGAAAGATTTAGTTGGTGCTATTGAAGATTGTTTTGGCTTCTACTTACTTTAAACAGTTTCTGTTAATATAAAAAAAGTTTTAAGTCCGACGAAGATTCGAGCTTAGACCAGCAGCGGCCGAGCAATTACAATTGAAAAACATTTTATTGATTCTATGTATATACATACACGTGGCACTTAGTTGGACAGAAATTACCATACCAGCCCACTGGGCTCTTGTGGTAGATATCAAGTTATACATTGTTAACCGATTTTAACGGGTTTTGATATTTTTGTTGCGTTCTCTACATGTACAATATAAGGGAAAAAATAAACAAAAAACCCTAGTGATTACTTTTTAACAAAAGCAAATATAACTAATGATAATGTTATACATTTGTAAAACAATGATTGCATTTTTAAATTTATATATCTACGTGGTGTTTTGTCTTTAGCATATTTACAGTTATTCACCTTAACCTAATTTTACCTATTATATCCTGGGGCGCTTTTCACCATATGTCCACATGGCTGGTGTCCACTGTTTTCACATGTTTGTAACTACCATGTGTTCGCACATTGGTACACTTCATATATTAGCCTAGGTGCATATTAACATAAATACATTGCGGGCACTTTACACATGGTTGCTGTAAATTGGGGCACTATACACTTCTTTTTCCTGTCAGGCGACTGGTGCCCTGGGGAGAGTTGATCGTGTTTGTGACATGTGTGGTGATGGGTGTATGAGTTGGCGGTGAGTGTGCTGTGTCATAAGATGGATTAACTTAAGGTTCGTGTGTGGCGAAAGCAGTGACAATGTCAATTATGACATTGCACTTTTCCGCCGGTGTCTGTGCTGTGGGGAGGGAGGGAGGCCACGGGGATGGGGAGTAGGTGTGTGAATTGTAACTGTTTTAAAAGTTGGAGGAATTTCACCCCCGCCATGAGCGGGGTTTCCTCGTGTGGGTTGGTGCCTTGTGTAGTGTGGTTTCGTGTGTTTTCATTGGTGTTGTGGGAGGGTTGTTGGGGGTTGCATATGTTTGGCATTGTAGTGAATTGTGCTTGAGTTGGTGTGGTGTTTTAGTTGGCTTTGTGGGGGTTAATGATAGATGAGTATGTTGCAGCTTCGAACTCAGTTTCTGCCGAATGCGAGTCCAAAGTTCAACCACTGCGCCAACTTGCTCGGTGCGAAGCAATATAAACCTGACAGTGAGAGTGTTGTCTGCAAGGACAGAGTAATTGTCACACCGTCTTTCCGCGAGCTCAACTCGGGCATACTCCTGAAGTGTATAGTTACCTTGATAATGACCTCCGTGATTCGCTGGCAGGTTAGCCAAGGCGCGTAACAATTAAACTAATTCACCGCGAAATTGTACCAGGTCTTGTTTAGACTAGTAGCGGAATGTTTTACAAGAAAGACAGGTTCTTCTAGCTAAACATGAGCGCATTTTGATGAATGTTTCCTCGAGTACACGTTGAGAACAACGAACAAAAGAGAAAACTGTGGATTCCTGCCACAAAGCTTTCTTGTCGACATATTATTGAAATATTTTGCCGGCTCGTGTTTCTCTTAAACACGACAATTAACGGTGCTGTGAAAAAGATGTAACGAGGTAACATTCAACAGCCAGCTAAAATATTTTTATTTATGAATCTTGAAAGACAGGGAGGACGAAAATATTTAATGTTTATTGTTGGAAGACCTTGCTTTGAGCCGCGCACGGGTGGCAATTATTGTTTTTTACTTTTTAATCTTCTCATTACCGTCTTGGGAAAATTAGTTATTTACGCTTGAGGAAGTAATGAGCTTACCTTTCGCGTGTTGTAGCCATGTTTCTTTAAGAGTCCGGATATTTTCTGTACATTCTTTGTTTGAGCGTTTTCGTATATCTCGGAAAATAAATGTCTTGGGAATACGACGTTTTGTCAGAAAAGGTAAAAAAACTATTATCTAAGCTCGTATGGTTTGGTTTTTATAATATTAAGTTAATTCCTAGAAATAATCGTGGAAATGGTCACCTCCCCCCCCCCTTTAGAGCTTGCCTGCGCATTTTCTTAATAGACAGGAGAAATATAAAACTGGACAGTCGTAGTTGGACCTATGGGCGTTCATCGCGTGTAATAACATCCCGCTGTTACAGATCTCATTGGCTCAGGATAGCGTATACAGCGGAGGCACTGCGCGCAGGTACAGTGCCTTGCGCGTAGGGGCGACGGGGCACTGGTCGGGCGCGGTATTGTCGCCCGTATCACTGTATCTCGGAAGCAGAAAAAGGAAACCTCACAGCTATTTTATTGCTTATGCATATGAATGCGTGTACATATACTCATACGTAATTTGCATGGTATTCTCAGAACGCGTGTATAGTGCGATTATTTTTAACATGTCTGTAATGTTGTGATCATTGAATTTTCTTGAGATAGAGAGAGAGAGAGACAGAGACATAATAAGAGAAACTTTTTGGTGTCTTTGAAAATGTCACTGACCTTAACTGCATATATTTTAACGGCCACACTGGCCGGCAAGTTCGCAGTAAAGTTGGTAATGGCGGAGGGTATATGTATTATTCGTTTATTATTAATTGCCTTCTTAGCTCTTCTTAAAAAAAACCCTGGCAAATAGACTTGTCTGCTGACATAAAATGTAATATTTTTAATATTGGTCTCTTACAATTATGATATGAGAAAATTATTCCTAAGTAAGTAAATTTATAGGCTGTTTAATATATTTCCTTGTAAAGATAACAGCGTCAGTTCAAAGAACGTTGAGACATCACCACATGTTACCGTATTTGCATTACATTCTTTAGAATTCCCTTCTGAACTCGGTAACATTGATAAATAGGATTTCACAAATTTCAGTTCAATATAATCCAATCGCTTCGTGTAGAGTTTTAGGTTGACTGCGTAAAACCAAAAATTGTCGCAATATGGGAAAATAAATCATAAATTGCACTCTTCATACACTAAAATATTGCGTTAAATCCAATAACTAATTTTAAAGCAGACTTTTAAAATGTAACACCAATGCCGCAGCACCATTCAAAAAAGTTACCACTATAAAAGATCAATCAAATGCTCATAATGAATTTAAAAAAGTGGTGATATTAATTTAGGATACTGGTGTTAGAAAATGAATATTAAAAATTTTAAAATTCATAAAAAATTGTGGTTAGCATATGCAGTGCAAATTATATATATATATATAAGTAAATTGAAAAAGTAACAGATAAAATTTTAACAAGTTCTTTTACTTTTCAGGTCATACTGTTGGCAGCACTGGTGGTGGCCCAGTCCGCCGCATTCTACCCTGGATGTGGCTGTGGTGGCTGGGGAATACAAGGCCCCATCGGAGGAGGCTGGGGCTACCCAGGAGTACTAGGATACCCAGGTTACCTGGGCGGACTCTATGGAGGCTACGGATACCCTGGTCTCCAAGGAGGAGTTGGATCCACCGGAAGCTCCTCAGCATCTTCTAGTGCTTCCTCTGCCAGCGGACTGGGTGGAGCGGCTTCGTCTGCTGCTGCCGCATCTGCAGCGTCTAGTGATTCCGGAATTGCTACTCCCTTGTATGGGCAATACAGTGGACTTTCTGGAGGCTATGGTGGACTTTCTGGAGGATATGGTGGTTTGCACGGTGGGTATGGTGGTATGTATGGAGGATACGGTGGATATCCTGGATACCTTGGCGGACTCTACGGAGGTTACAGAAATATTGGTTCAACTGTAGGAAATGGAGCCACTGGAAGTTCATCAGCATCAGCTTCCAGCAGTCCATCCTCTGGCGGAGCTGGTGGTGCTTCGAGCTCGTCCTCAACTTCAACGTCTACTTCTGGAAATTCTGGAATTGTCTCACCTATATATGGTGGTCTTTATGGAGGCCGTGGTGGTCTTTATGGAGGATCTGGTGGCTTATATGGTGGTCTAGGAGGGTATGGTGGTCTAGGAGGGTATGGTGGTCTAGGAGGGTATGGTGGTCTAGGAGGGTATGGTGGTCTAGGAGGGTATGGTGGTCTAGGAGGGTATGGTGGTCTAGGAGGGTATGGTGGTCTAGGAGGGTATGGTGGTCTAGGAGGGTATGGTGGTCTAGGAGGGTATGGTGGTCTAGGAGGGTATGGTGGTCTAGGAGGGTATGGTGGTCTAGGAGGGTATGGTGGTCTAGGAGGGTATGGTGGTCTAGGAGGGTATGGTGGTCTAGGAGGGTATGGTGGTCTAGGAGGGTATGGTGGTCTAGGAGGGTATGGTGGTCTAGGAGGGTATGGTGGTCTAGGAGGGTATGGTAATCTAGGAGGATATGGAGGTCTAGGAGGATATGGAGGTCTAGGAGGGTATGGTGGTCTAAGTGGCTATGGAGGATATGGTGGTCTGTATAGTGGATGTGGATACCCTAATTATGGTGGAGGTTTCGGATCCCCAGGCATCGGTGTTGGTACATCTGCTTCTAGCTCAGCCAGTGCTGGTGTGAGTTGTCTAGGAGGTCTAGGAGGCTACGGAGGTCTAGGAGGATATGGAGGTCTAGGAGGATATGGGGGTGTAGGAGGATATGGTGGTCTAGGAGGCTATGGAGGTCTAGGTGGATACGGGGGTGTAGGAGGATATGGTGGTCTAGGAGGCTATGGAGGTCT
Source organism: Clitarchus hookeri (assembly GCA_002778355.1). Classification (NCBI taxonomy): domain Eukaryota; kingdom Metazoa; phylum Arthropoda; class Insecta; order Phasmatodea; family Phasmatidae; genus Clitarchus; species Clitarchus hookeri. The sequence goes on along the minus strand of NQII01003466.1, from coordinate 17,792 downwards.
AGGTGGAAATGGAGGTCTAGGAGGATATGGAAGTCTAGGAGGATATGAGGGTCTAGGTGGCTATGGAGGTCTAGGTGGATATGGAGGTCTAGGAGGGTATGGAAGTCTATATGGCGGATATGGATATCCTGGCATTTCGGGAGGCTGTGGGGGTTTTTGAACTGTAATTTAGTTGATTTATGAAGAATATGTTATTAATTTGTTGGCTACTTAAGGCCCTGTTGTCATTCCAGTCCTGTTATTATGTATGCTACATGGAGAAAGATGCAAAAATGTATTTTTTAAATTTTTTTTCTACATTTTAATGCATGTTTTGTATTGTTAGTTATTACGAATATTGTTTTTTTTGTATAAAAATAAAATTTCTTTTAAAATAATTTGGTTTCCTTTAACTTTGTGAGCTTCTACTTTTCACTCTGTTTTGCATACCATTGGTAGAATATTATTTTGTCTTAGGAGTAAATAATTCCCTTTTTTTAAATTAAAAGTGAGTTGTCAGTATTGATTACTAGATTATATTATTACATAATGCACCTAATCACCATTTGACAATAAACAACGAAAATATGATTTACTAAATTCTTTTAAAATAACGGTGATATAGTTTGGGGTAACTGTACGTATGCGGGTATTTGTGAGTAGTGTTTGTACATAATCTTAGTTCATACGTAGCAAGTTGGAATCTTGCCGGACGATGCCGCTGGTCTGGGGGTTTTCTCGGGGATGTCCCTTTTTCCCCCGCCATTGCATTCTGGTGCTGTTCCATTCTCGCCTCATTTCACCCTAATAGGCTCTCAATGATTCGTTGTTAAGAGCCGCCCAAATCTCTCAACTCAAGTCTCTTGTTCATGTGCACTGGAGGTAGTAGGGCAGAATACTGAATGAACGGGAAAAATTACTTGCACATTTGAAATATGCTGAGAGTGTTCTAAGAGTATTTAAAATAAAGAATGAAAGCTGCTCTGTATCGCAGGTATAAAATTATGAATACTAACAAAAACATAATATGCTAAGTGTTTAAGTTCCAAGTTCCATAGTTAAAACATGAATATTGAAGATATAATCTCGTATTTCCTGTTGAGTCTCTCAATGCAGGTGTCAAAGTAAAGCACACACAAATATCAATAAACCGAACTCCACCGGCAACCTTCGGCAGATGACTCCGCAACAAAACACAGAAAGCTGTCAACCGACCTTGAAAGTGTCGCTGAAACAGATTCTCATCGCTAGTAACGCAGCTAGAATGAAAGATAAATCAGAGTTTCTTGCCAATTTATCATTCAACGATGAAACGAAACCATAAAAAATAACTGGGTGCTGATGTCAACCCCTTTCCACAAAGGAAGGGGTTAAAATCCCATTTACTGGTCAAACAGAAGAAGCAAGATTGCGTATTATAATTTTGTGAGCCTTTTGCCAAATTCCTGACTCTTACGAGTTTCGTTTACTGTTTAATTTTTATTTGATTGTGTGAATCGCCTCATCACTTCTATGACACTCTACAGATCCTCAGGCACGATACGTTATTTGCGGTTCGTCTAGAAAATTAAATTGTACGCGTGCCTTACCAGAGCTTCGAACCCAGAACCTCTCGCTTCATTAAACGGTACCCAATCAATTGTGCTACAGAGGTAAATTCACCGATTTCTTCCGCCCCCCTCCTTAAACGTTTTAATCCATTCATAGGGCCAGTGACTTTTCGCGTAAAAATCGGAACGCACAGTAGACTTCAATACTATACACACACCTCAGCTGTTGTTATACCTCCATTGGCTGCTGGTGCCGTGTCCGTCTTTGACCAAGCCACTCAGGACTAAGTAACTCCGACATTGAACCTTCGTGATTCGTGCGCAAACTGTTAACACGGGTCAGAACATATTTTAGCCAATCAAAGAAGCTGGACGACCCTACAGTGCTTTGGAGTGTATCTTGTCTCGAAATATTTTCGCGAAATATCACAGTCCTTATCCATTAGCATTAACCACGTCTGTGAAATCCGCAAACTGCCTAAACGCACAGGTAGCATAGGAATAAAGCGTGAGGGATGCCAGTTCTAGGGGAAACCTTCTCTGCCTTGCTGTATCCTTGGTTAATCTAGCGTCTTTATGCACTCAAAATGAAAATTTCAAAAGTACCTTATACCGAGAGCCACCTGTTTTTTTCGCGAAAATATTCCTCGACTAGTTGAACTGCAAAATATGTTAGTTCAGAACCTAGTTCGTGGTTGGATGATTTCAACTCCCACGCGTCTCAGGTGTCTTCCAGCGAATCAGGGGCAGCGGTGGCGTAGTGGCCAGGGCTCTCTCCTCCCACCACGGCGATCCTGGTTCGATCCCCGGCAGGTTTACTCTCGGATTTTCGCACGTGGGAATCGTGCTGGACGATGCCACTTGCTGGCGGGTTTTCTCGGGGTATTGTCATGCCCGGGATGACGGTCACCTACGGGTCCCAGCTGGAAAGACCGGCACTCGGAAGGTGTTGCCTTGCCCTGGGTGCACTCCCCACACGCCATTATTATTTGACGTTCAGTGGTGGGATAACTTACTTCTAATTGGTCCAGTCAAGTATAACATGTCCTCCCACAGACCAACCCCATCTAGAGTTGCACAGACACGTGGCTGACAGACAAAGGAAGTTTGTAGGTGTGTGCATATCAAGTTGAATTATAGCCTGCGTGTAAATACTCTTCGCAAAAAACAGGCGGCCTTACCTACACCCAGCTAGCGGTTGACCTTGAACAGCAGAATAGCCATAACGACTGAACTACGAACTGGGCCAGAGTATTAGCTTTGCCATATTTTGATATAATTCTAATTATGACGTAAATATGAGGTCGTAAATGCCTTTATCTTGTCTCTACTACAGTGTGAGTTCAATAACTAAACTAGTTGGGTATAGGGGCATATTCGCAATTTGGTTTTCTGAAAATATAAACCAGTTGGAAAAACCAATAAACCATTAGGGCGAGGGAAAGTTTCCCTTAACGGCGTTTGATACCAAAAAATTAACTAAAATTTTTCAGCTTGTACGAATTGTATGTAATGACATTTTCCTCGAAAATAAAATTACACTTTATATTTTTTAAATAATTTTATGTCAAAGGCCAATCATTTTCGGTTTTGCTGCAGCCGCAATAACAAATACCTAATTGTACAAATGAAAAAAAACTACAGCGTATACTAATGCCGTGGGTTTCCGTTTTACATATATGTAATCACCAAATAACAGTTCATGCATTAAAAAAATGTTAAAATTTAATCAGAATTTTTTTTTACATTTAACATTTTTTTCATACATATGGTCTGTTTTTGGTGATTACATAAGTGTCATGTGGTATTCCAAAGCATTAGTTTACTTAGTAATTTTCTTTAATTTGTATAACTTAGTTAGTATTCGTTACTATGACCGGACGAAAAAAAAATTTGGATTTGAAATAAAATTATTAAAAAAATATATGGTAATTTTTTTTTATTCTTGGAAAATGGCATTATATATGACGCGTACAAGTTTAACAATGTTTTGGCACAAATATACAATTAATTTTTTGGTATGCGACATCCTTAAGGCTCACTTTTGTTCAAAAGCATTATATTAATACGCTGAAGCAATTTTTCGCGTAATGTTAAAGTAAAAATTTTTTTAAAATACTTTTGAATGTATGCGCTATTTTTCGATCATTTTTACCTACGCAAACATTACTGATGATGACTGTCGTCATTTTTTATTGTTGGCTGCTTGTGATGCGAAGCTTTCTGAATCTAATGTTGCTGAGCTATTAAGGTATTTATGTCAATTTTTATCTAAGCACACAAAATGTGCTGGAAGAGATTTTATATATTGTTTGAACAGGAGGAACTCGGCACAATTTGCAAGTTAAGGTTTGGAAGCCAGCTCTTTATTGGCGTGTCGTGTGTAACTGCGAAGTGATCTGTTCTGAAATATCTGGTATTAGCGAACGCCACGATGGCCAGTATTTGCAGAGGTTGGTGCGGAGTGTTGACAACCTGTTCCCTAGATGAAAGTGCAGGCACCTACCATGTTCATTCCCTGTCAACTAACGATACGGCCAGTGTCGTGCCTACAGCTACCTGATGTTCCAAGTCGTATCATCCTGCGGTTTCACTCAGTACTCAGCAGCTACAGTTGGTGGCATGTTAAGATTCCATAAAGTGCAGTGATACGAAGATATGTTTTTTGTCACTGAATACGTGTGTAATTTCTGTGCTCAGACCTCGCACGTTAACATGGAAATTATTTTTTAATAAGGAAAANAACGATACGGCCAGTGTCGTGCCTACAGCTACCTGATGTTCCAAGTCGTATCATCCTGCGGTTTCACTCAGTACTCAACAGCTACAGTTGGTGGCATGTTAAGATTCCATAAAGTGCAGTGATACGAAGATATGTTTTTGTCACTGAATACGTGTGTAATTTCTGTGCTCAGACCCCACACGTTAACATGAAAATAATTTTTTAATAAGGAAATATAATGTTTTATAACTTTTTAATTTAGAACTCGGTCCATGAAAAATTATTTTGGATGGCTCTATACACAGAAATGCCGAGTACCACGAGCAATCGCTCATATACTGTGTTACTTTACACATACCGTATTTATAATGGTTTTTTAGTCAACTAATTAAATATTTCCATCTTATTGTGATCTCCTAAAATATGCATTCAAAATACATATTTAACGTAGCGGAAAATAACTTTAATGACAGTAAACATTTACGAAATATTAAAACAGTTAACACACGACAGATTTGCAGAAGTGTCAAGTGTTAGATGTTTATTTGTTAGTACAATGCGCTCATTGTCGGTTTACGCTTTGACTTGTTGTTTTTTTAATATATTTATCGTTGCTTTCATATCTTTGGAATAAATTAAGATATCACATTAAAACAAGGCACGTGTTCTTTTAGATAACTGTGTCCATTTCCTTATTGATTTTTTTTAAGCTCTTCGTATTTCTCGATTAATATCTCATCTCATCTCATTTCCGGAATAGAAACTATGGTCAGTAACTTGATGAATACTTTGGTGAGCGATAGGAAGGGTCCAAGCCATATGTCCATATAATGCGACTTGTGACCTTTATACTAACCAATAAAGAATAATTAAGTCTTACAAAATTCTGAAAGGAAAAATTCTTTAAATCATTTTTAGTTTCCAGAAATATAATCTAAGAGAAACATAATCTGGCGAAAGAAGTGTGTTTTTACACCACTATACTCTACATAAATCCTTTCAAAGTTTTGTGTACGCGAAAAAAAAACACTCCTTTAAATGCTGTTTGGTTTACAGTAACACAGTATTGCTTTAACTCAAAGATACAGATACAGAAACATAGGTTTGTTGTAAATAAATGTTTGGTATACACGTTTTTGTTTTATGGCAAAACCACCTTACTTTATAGCAAAGAAGTAAAGATTCACTGAGAGACTTTTGCACACAGTAAATGAATATAACCTCCTCGTACCTAAGGTAACGGTTTGGCGATATTGAACTTTTTCTGTAATTCAATGCAGTTTACAGTTCGTGTCCATTGTCCGGACGCAAACATGCATTATACAATAAAGTCTGCAGTTACGAAACTCCAGCTGACAAATGTATAGTATTCCTGCAGGAGGTTAAGGTGGCCGCCTGGTTGACGGAATTTTGCACGTCTGAGGCCTAAGAGCGTGGATGCGCTAGGGGTGACCGGGACATGCGCATCAACTCTCTCATCGCCTCCACGCGCAAAGCAATGAATTTACGTGCAGTCAAAACGTCGATAACGCGCCTCTATGAGAGTTTCAGCGGAGACCCTACCATTTTATGACGTAATAATAATAATAATAATCATTTGATGCACGTCCTTATTCCTTTTTTAATGTTTTGTACGGGAATGTTCATGCCTAAAAATGGCAGTGAAGACACTCGTTTAAGTAATTTTCACTATCACAAAAACATGCTGTAGAGAGAAATGGAGGAACTGAAAAACATATACAGACGCGTAACGTTTCTTAAATGCTATTCGTAAGCGGACCTCTTTCAGACACGTTAGACGGTTTTTCAATAAAACGTTTTTTACTGGAGCTCTGCACATCGTTGGACGGCCTACCCAGGCGGGGCCACCTTAATGTTATTCAGAATTGCAGAGACTCGCTAAATCACTAACCTCAATTTCTCCCAATAAGTGACATTACATATATTCTGGTCCGTATTACTGCCACACATAATCTTCCTATCAAGAGTAATCTGAACGCAGTAAGGGAGGGCTGTCATTTTGTGAAGGCCGTTAGGCTAGAAAAACCAGAGAGTGCGGTTTCGATTCTCGGAGCTACCCTTAGCGTTTTTTGTGAATATAGTTTGGAAGTATTTGTCACTTCTCTTATATATTAATCACGGTTGTTTTTCAAAGCAAAAATTTTTTTTTACAGTGCAACTGATATCATGACAAACACATCTGATGAACTATTGTAACGATAGTGCAAGGTTATCGTAGTCATTACTGCATGGATCAAACAAAAGTAGTGTTTGTGGCAAGCCTACTGTGCAGCGGTTCATATTTAAACAAAATTTTTCTTTGTGGCAACAAATAATGCGTAGAATTAAAGAAAGTGATTTTGCAGTGAAGAGTTTTGAACTGTCAGTTACGTAATATGTGTAATACTGTATATGCGTTTACTTAAGTGGCAGCAGAAAAATACAAACATGTAAACATAATACCTATTCACGCATGTGACGTGATCATTATCACTGCGACTTCCCATGCCTACTTCCGGTCAAAACGTGGGTGTAGCTGGCGTAGGTTACCAAATGCCGTAGGCCTAAGTACAATACTATATTAAATCCAAACTTGGAAACATGTTTTTCCCTTAGCTACTGGTGCATAATTTATAGTTGCTATTACTGCATTTTCAACAGCACTAGAGCAAATGTAAACACGTATCTATGAAAAACCTAACAAATGAAATTTCTTCGTGGAATAAGTTAATTACAAACTGATCCTCAATCTGCCTTAAGTTGTGTGTATGGAATTTCGATAGAGTTTGCATTTATACAAAAGAGAATAATAGATCAATGCTATAGATACAGAACACGCGATGATTAACAGTCAATAAGATTTTATTTAGTTTTATGCTCGTTACTGATATAAGGAACCTTCCGTACTGATGTATAGTATACTGTTTACGGTTCTGAGGATTAAGGATGTACAATATGGCGATGTAATAATTCCGGAACAGTATTCTTGAAATATCGAAAATGCGATATGGTACAACAATGCACATTAATATGTATTTCGCATATAGATTTATTAGCGATATCCAATATTAACGATATACGATATTAGCGATATGTGATGTTAGTTATATGCGATGTGATCGACACATCACACCAATAACAACATGGTCAGCATCTTTATAACTATCCTAGAAAATGGATATCGCAGAGCCCTACTGTGAACTGGTTGATGAAAATTGTATCTGTTTATACTAAACCCCGCCTTAGAAATATTAGAGTGATATGTTACTCGCGTGGCCTTTTTCATTATTTATGTGACATATTTTCCTTTAAATTAGACTCTTATCGGACTGCCAGAATACTACATCCACATGACTTTCGCATGTCATACCTCACACGACTATCGTACGTTGCTACTTTGAACTAAGTTACCTATTTGAAATACATGCAATGTTTTTGCGTATTCACAATCTAAAACAACGACACATTAAAGATTCTCTTAAATAGGTCGTTCCGACTTCAACTTTCAAACTTTAAATGCAAATTTGCGCGGTAATGTTGAAATGGCAGAGCCTTTATTCATGGACGTGATCGAAATTATGTGATAAATAAAGAAATTATATAGTTTCTCAAAAAAACCATTTTAAGAGTTTATTTGAGATTTTACATATCTGCCAATCCATTCAGTCAACTTGTTTTAGTTTGGCGTATTTGTTTTTAACGTGAACTTACTCATGCACATACTCCGGTTTGAATTCCTGGGTTATGCTTTAAGAAAGGATGAGTTTTTTTTTTGCGTGACGTCTTGCAAGCACGCAGAAGTCCTCATATGAAGCCCGTGTTCTTTATGTAGGTCAGCGCATTGGACGTGCGTCTTATAGCTTCGTGGAAAACGTGTATTGCGAACAATCTGCAGCACAGTTCAAGCGCCAGTATGGCTGGAGTCTTAATGTGCGTATACAGGGTGTATCAGCACAGTGGTTACAAACCTTCAGGAGAGACGGAGTACACCTAGACGATCGTGAATCACATAGCAATGCATGGTCGGAAACGCTTTCCTGGCGCGGTAGTGACGACACAAAACACAAGAAAGGAAGGACAAACTGCAACACAATTCATTTGATGTTTTATAAGCACCGAAATGAATGTTTTAAAAACCGTAATTCAATGGTGAAATGCTGATAAAATTTTCTCCAGAACTCTCCGTAAAACCACGGAAACGATGACTTCTCGAAAACGGACTTTCCGTAAATTTCCTACAAATCTCCGTGAATTCACATGATATCACCGTAAAATGTATAATTTATGTTTTCTCTATTTCCTGTTTAAATTAATTATTGATACGAGCTTTCGTTCTCATTATGTGGGTGCTTCACTGCGCATACAAAATTAATTTCAAATGTTTGATTATTGTGTTTTGGAATTAATTTTGGAAAAACAAAATCAAAACTTTTGGAGACTGTGACTTTTACAACTCAACTACGAACTTCTAGCGGCAAGGTTAAATATAGAAATGTTATTTATTTTAAAAAAAAGTTACACAGTTAACATTTTTTCGATTTTTAGTAAATTTTTAATGTTGCTAACATTTCATAGGTTGCAGATGCTATTTTTTTTAATCTTTCGTGGAATAGGTCTAAGTGGCGTGGATATCCTAACTGCCGCAGAATCTATAATTTTCTAGTTACAGTGGCGATGAAATATTCGTGCAACTCCAGCGTTATTCGTTCCCGTAACACGAAGCTATAGAAAACAGGGTTGACGGCCCGTATTCTCTATTTACGGATCTCAGCTGCGTTTTTCGTCATTACGGATAGCTTTTTTTATATATTAACTGTACGTTCCCGTAAATTTTCCCGAAAATTCACGGAAATTGTTAACAGTGTGGCGAGTGGTTCGGAGCCTACTATAACCGATAACTCCTTCCCATCGTCTTTATCGTTTCTCTGTACAAACACCGTTAAAAAAATTATTGCTAGTAATTAAATTAGAATGCCCTGTTGAGTAATGTAATAATAACAATAAAAACTATATTACGTATGAAAAAGCGACGTAAACGGAACATGTTATCAGATAGTAAGCTACGTAAAACTATGAAATATATTTAAATTATTTTTAAGGTCAAAATAAGTAAGGGTCACAATAAATTCCTCAGCAGATCTGGTACAGTGCCATTCCTAACACACTCCGACCCTTATCAGGCGGAACCAGTACCTACGTATAGCAATATAACAAGAGTTTTTTCGTTTTTTAGTGTATGCTCATTGATCATAAATAAAAATTTCAAAAAATAAAATACGTTATAGTTAAATTTAGAATATTCATTATGTATTAAACAAAATTATTTGCCACGCCACACATAACTACATCAAATAGTGTTCTCTGCTTTATTTTAGCTTGTTTTGCAACTCACCGCTAAAGCACATTCTGAAGTAGGCTTAGTACCACTTTGGGCATCTGTGAAATAGCAAATAATTGAAACTGAAAATCGTAATTTTTGTGGTAATATTGACAAGATGCCAATTAAGGTTTCACAGTAAATTAGCAATGCTATTTCACGGTAAAAAAAAATCCAGTACACAAAACAAACACACAGTGTACTAATACCTTTTTAATTTTTTTTACTTTGCTGAACAAAAAAGTGACATTGAAGCCAGAGCAAAATCACAAATGATTTCTTTTGAAATGTTACAGTTGTTTGATATTTTTATATTAAAATAATTGGCATATTTCTAAAAGAATTGCCATTCAACATTATGAAAACAGCAGATGAATTTATTATAATTTATACTCGCACATTACAGGTTGTAGCGGTTTTCCGCTAGCATTATTGAAGGTTTAAAAATGGCTGACAGAATCTCAGTCTTTTGTCGGATATGATGTGAATCGTAGTTAAGTATGTAATTGGCTATATCAAAATAGTTTGTAATTACATTGTACCAATCGTCAGCATCGAGTAATCTACTGTCAGATTTCTTAATATCTTCCCGGTGTATATGTTTGTAATTTCAAAGTGCGTGAGCGCAAAAAATAACAAATACAGATGCTACAGCGAAATGAAAACATATGTCAACAAAACCAACGTAAGCAAAACAAATTAAAATAATCTTGCCGTGTCTTCGAACAACAAAAAACTTTCGAAAAGTAATGTTATTCCTTTGGATATGCTTTTCGCGTAAAAATCGGAGCACACAGTAGACTTCAATACTATATACACACCGCAGCTGTTGTTATACCTCCACTGGCTGCTGGCGCCGTGTCCGTCTTTAACCAAGCCACTCAGGACTAAGTAACTCCGACACTGAACCTTCGTGATTCGTGCGCAAACTGTTAACACAGGCCAGAACATTTTTTAGCCAATCAAAGAAGCTGGACGACCCTACAGTGCTTTGAACTGTATCTTATCTCGAAATCTTTTCGCGAAATATCACTGCCCCTATGCATAAACATTCCTACGCCACCTTTAAGTACTATTTGTCTTATACGTGAGCGTATAAGCGCTGCCATTAACTGGTAGTCTTATTCAAAATCCTCAGATATGCAAAAAAATATTTACTTTGTTTTAAATATTGTGTCGGAAAAATAGCCCACATTGCAATTAAAATGATTGTGGTAGTAGTATATAGTTAGTTATAACACTCTACAGGTCACAAGATATTCTTAAAAAATTTTAAAATATGGCAGTTGTAATATTCATATTAAAGGTGCCGACCACGAGAAATTTTATTATTTTAAATGTCTACGAAATACCTCATAGTTCATACATTAATGGAAGTCAAAATATTAGTTTAAGTGTTTTTGGAACATACAAATAATATAAACGAAATATTTACAGATAATTAAACAAGGGTGATTGAATGTTCATGTCTTCATTCATTCCAAGGTTTATTTTACAAAATTTCATAGACTGCTACAAATCAAAAATATTCAAAAATTTCCTTATTTGAAGCAATTTTTAAGAATTTCAAAAACATTTCACAGCGTGATTTAAAAACATTTTACCGCGAATTATCTCGTCTCGGTATGTAAGTTCGTTTTTATTATTTGTACGCCCCGAGAACACTAAAGTTGTGATATTGGCGTGACATTATTTTTTATTCGGTGTTATAGTACTTGTGAGTGGTGTCTGCAGTTGAGCAGTATTTCGTACAAATATAAAATAATGAGTATTTACATGACAAACGCCTTTAAGCCGGAGCCAGAAACACGCGTCATATTATTGCAAACGTCATTGGTAGCTAAGATGCAGCTTGGAATCAGACGCAATAAAAATGTACCAGCATTATTTTATTCGTGTATTTCAGGAGTAAGTGCTTAGAGCGGAATTACTCAAGTCAGCCTCGCGAAGCCGTACGATCGATGAGTCAACACGCAGTGGATTTATTTTTCCTTCTTCTGTTTCCACGGGTTAAGGACACGAGCTTGGAAACAATACACGGTCGTTATCTGGACGACAACATTTTGACAATAAAAGGGGAAATATCTTCCTCGCAGAGCTGAGCGAGTCACGTTCGCGACGGCTGTGTACAAACACTGGCGGGAATCGTGTTCGCAGTCCTGCCCGAGAGAAGAGGGCACATGTGGCCGAGGAATATAAATACTTCGGCCAGGACCTGACCCCGTCACAGTTCGTCTCTCACTGCAGCGGAGAAGACAGGCGTGCCACAATGATGATCGCCAAGGTAACCTACGTCGCTAATACAGTCCTTTACTCTAACAACAATTCTTGGCCTTTTCTTAAAAAAATTAAGAATTGTGATTTTAAATTAGCCGTGTCTGTGCGGCCGTACAGTGGTTGCAACGGTTTTTTTTCCCGGTAGATATTAGAACTCCCACCGAGTTCGGTACGCGCAAAAACATTTACTCTTCAGCTGTCTCTCATTACGGTGTGCCGTAGGTGTCTCAACACACAGTCTTTTTCCTGAGTTGGTAGTACATACATCAATGCCAACCGCGTTTGTTGAAGTGTAAGAAAAATTTAGAACTAGTAGAAAAATAGGTACAGAGCAGTAACACTAACCACTTTAAGGCGGTTTTGGTGAATCATTTCCAGTGATCTCAACTTGTAGTTGATAGTGCAGCTCGACATATTGTTCTTGATAAATATGGCAGAGCAAAGATCAAGTACAGCAAGAGTACGTCAAACTTAATTAATCGAAATTCAACAAATGCATTTTGTTGACCAGAGTTGCCAAGAGATGCTCCCAGATAGAGCGTCTCTGTCTTCTTGCATCTTCCCGCGGAAAGTTCAGTTTTATTCTTTGTATTGTAGACTAGTCTATACGTCTAACGTATTTACATTCTACCTGCATATTATCACAATATTAAACATGGATCCAACGTAAATGAGTTACGATGCGAATGATAACTTTATTAAATATGATATAAAAGCTTCTGTATAAGTTGTCATCTAAACGGGATCTCAGAAATCGGACTTAATCAGCAAAAGGTCATGTTTGTCCAAAAAAATGTTATTTACATAAAAAACGGGACGCAAAATCAAAGTGTTTAAAAATGTAAAAAAACATTTGTACAACTTGAAGCAAAATGCGCGTTGCGCCTATTTTTCCCCAACTACCGTAATTCATTACGAATCTCAGATTGGCGTATATAAGAGTACAGATGTTGCTAGAGGAATTAGGATCATAAAATATATCCTGACTTGTTAGAATTGTAAAAATATCACTGTTTCTAAAATAATACTTTGATAACGAATGTAAAATTATTATATGCCTCCATCCAAATAATGGGATCACACTTTCATTGTGCGTGGCTTCTGGTATATCATTGAAAAAATAGCTGATGATGTTGATCATTGAATAGTTCGGGGCTAGTAATATATAGACTACGAGTTAGTGTGTTGAAAAACGTCTTGGCCTAATTCATAATGACAACTAAATTAGCATAATTAGTGAGAAACAACCATCCTAATTTCATGAATATAAATGAATCCAGGATCCATGCAAACAAGGCGATAGTCTATAGAGACTCTGTTAGCAAGAATTTTGAGACTATGTTTTAATAAGGAAGTCTAAATACATCGCCTTTATTTTGTGAAGAAGTTAAGCACCATTGTCTTCACTTACACTTAATCACTATTGTCGGGTTTAAAAATTTTTTAATGCAGCACAAAATGATTACTGATATAATTTCCAGTTTTTACATTTCACTTAGTTGTACTGCAAAAAAAGCATACGTTTAAGCACTGGGCTCGGATCATAGTGAGTAGCTTAAGCATAAATTTTGTTAAGTTTTCCTTTTTACAATTTTATAAAGCGAATCAACCATCAGCGTTAATTGAAGCGAAACGGAGCCGTTCAATTTAACTAAAGCTGAAGGATCACTTTCAGCACCTAACGTAAATAACAAAACGTTGTTTGATAAATACATTAATTTTTCATACAAAATGTATTGAATTTAAATTGCAAAATAATTGATACAAATAAACAAGTTTATAAGAGCACCTGAAAACTGCATCGTAGATTTCGTTTATTCAAAATGTTATATGGATATATAAAAAGAATTACACTATAAATAATTTCATTACTCTTTCTAAACTTTAATGAAAGTTTTTAACCTACACCTATAATGAAGAAATTTACAGTATATCATTACGTAAATATAACAGTTTTAAGCGTTTCTACTATATAAATATGAGAAATCCATTAAGCATTTGATTCTCTCCTTAACAACTGTAGGAGAAATACAATGAATTTGCCGGAGGAAAAAACAATACCATTAATGTTTTATCTGTATGCGTATGCACCGATGAATTAATATGACAACAGTTACTAAGAGTGTGTTTGTGGTGCAGTTACTTCCGTGCATCGAGTTATACTTTATTGAAAAACAACTATGTTGCAGAAATAATGTGAAATAGACACACACAAAGCTTGTACGATCAGACGGAGAAAATAAATAGAAATGGAAACGCACACACAAATCTGCGCTTACAATACAATTTCAACTTCAATACGATACGAGACGTCGTGAGTTAGCGTGTACTTGGATGTGTTTTGTGGTCACTGAAGCCCCATAAAAGTCTAATTGTGAATGTCAAATAATGGAAGTTACTTCATACTTTTAAGTTGGTTCGAAGCATCGTACAGCTAAATCATAAACAAATTAAAAATTTACACTGAAAAATTATAAAGATACTTCTATTGTAATTATATTGGTTAAGACAGGATGCAGAAGTACAAGGGGCATTAGTGAATGACTTTGACATTAACCTCATTACAACGATACCGCTGAAGGAAAATATCTCAATATTTCCATATGTTTCTATCGCCTCGAATTGTAGACAGCTAGTTCAGGCAAGCCCTCTCTCTCTCTCTCTCTCTCTCTCTCTCTCTCTCTCTCTCTCTCTCTCTCT